>PVKM010018644.1:0-24886 GCA_004027735.1 Carollia perspicillata | reverse complement strand
AACCAGAAGAAGTTTCTGTCTGTTGAAGATAAAATGCATTGTTAAGTCACAGAATGTTACGTAACAGAACACTAAGCCTAGATAATGAAGGGCTGTACTAGCTGCTCCGAAATGTTGCCAATGCTCTGGGTTCTTTCACTTGAGAGAGATAAACATTTGATTCATTTACTGGGCTTGTTGGATGAGTGATTGCATCAAGGACACAAGAGACTCTTTCAGTGACTGGCAGCCAGCAGGCGGAGGCAGATGGAAGCAGATCTCAGGTCTCCTTGGGATTTTTGCTGACCTGCTCCTGGACCTGGTGCTACTAAAAGCCAGCTGTGGCACATAGCTTAGTTCTTCCCCCACACACCCAGGCCCAGCAGAGGCAGCCACAAACTGTGGATTGCTTTGTCGCCCCCAAACAGGTTGCTTAGGCTTGGTTGCAAGAAGTGTCTGAAATCAGTCTGCCCCAAAGTCCCTCTTAAGAGGCCCCAGACCCAATGCACCCAAGTAGCCAGCTTCAAAAACTATCAGAGCAGGATCCAATTAGCTTCATAAGTGGCACTTCCAAAGGGAGGTCTCAGCAGCACCAGACCCTGCTGGGGTGAGTCCTGCTTCATGTGGTTGGCACTTGCACAGCGGCTTGTACACTGTGGTCAGAGTCAATCCTCACAGTCAGCCGGCCTGAGGGGCGACCCCACACACTATGGGCCAATAACAATCGAACTCAGTTACAACAGGCTGGCCCACATAACCCACACAAGGGACATTGTTGGACTATGCATCTCATGTGATCATGTGATGAAGGAGACCGTGGCACTACGTCCCATAGAACACCTACTACATAAGGCCACCCTACCAAGACTGGGAGTCCTAGCCTATCTACTTACTTAGAAAGAAATACCAAGAGTCAGCCAAAATACAGAAAGACAAAGAAAGATGCTCCAAATGAAACAACAGGAGAAATCACCAGAAGAAGAGCTAAATGAAATGGAGGCACACGATTTTAACAGATATAGAGTTTAAAAATGGTTTTAAGGATGCTCAAGGAGCTTAGTAAGAACTGCAACAGCATGAAAAAAGACATAGAAACCATAAAAAAGAACTAATCAGAAGTTAAGAACACAATATCTGAAATGAAGAATACACTAGAAGGAATAAAATTAGGTTGGAGAAAGCAGAGGATCAGAACAGCAATTTGGAAGACAAGGTAGCAGAAAACACCCAATCAGAGCATCAGAAAGAAAAAAGAATTTTAAAAAATAAGGATAGTTTAAGGGGCCTTTAGGACAACATGAGGTATGACAACATCCATATCATAGGGGTACTGGAATCAGAAAAGAAGAAGCAAGGGATTGAGAATCTATCTGAAATAATAATGACTGAAAACTTCCCTAACTGGTGAAGGAATAAGATACGCAAGTCCAGGAAGTGCAGAGAGTCCTAAACAAGATGAACTCAAAAAGGCCCACACCAAGACATAGCATAATTAAAATGGCAAAGGTTAAAGACAAACAGAGAATCTTAAAAACTTCAAGAGAAAGACAGTTAGTTACCTACAAGGAAGCTCCCATAAGATGATCAGATATTCTTTCAACATTTTGGGCCAGAAGGGAGTGATCTGAAATATTCAAAATGATGAAAAACAAGAACATATAATCAAAACTACTTTATCCATCAAATGTATCATTTAAAATTGAAGTAGAATTAAAGAGCTTCCCAGACAAGAAAAAGCTAAAGGAGTTTGTTACCACCAAATCAGTATTATAAGAAATGCTAAAGGATCTTTTTCAAGAAGAAGACCAGGAGGAAGAGGAACATAGTTATAAAGAATAAAATGGCAATAAATATGTACCTATCAATAATTGCCTTATATATAAATGGCTTAAATGTCCAATTAAAAGACATAAGGTAACAGAATGGATAAGAAAACAAGACCCATATATATATATGCTGTCTACAAGAGACCCACCGCAAACAAAATATACATGCAGAATAAAAGTTAAGGGATGGAAGAAGATACTTCATGCAAAAGGAAATAAAGAAGAAAAGCTGTGGTAGTAATACTTCTGGCAAAGTAGACATTAAAACAAAGTCTATAGTGAGAGATAAAGAAGGACACTAAATAATGATAAAAGGAGCAATCCAACAAGAGGATATGACCCTTGTAAACATTTATGTACACAACATAGGAGCACTTAATATATAAAGCAAATCTTGATGGATGTAAAGGGAGAGATTGACAGCAGTACAGTCATAGTAGGGGATTTTAGCACCTCATTGGCATCAATGGATAGATCTTTCAGACAGGAGAGTGTCCATACTACCCAAAGCAATCTATATGTTGAACACGATTCTTATCAAGATACCAATGGCGTATTTCATGGAACTAGAACAAATACCCTAAAAATTTCTATGGAAACACAAAATAGTCTAATAGTTACAGCAATCTTGAGAAAGAAGAACAAAGTTGGAGGAATCATGCTACCTGATGTCAAACTACTACAAGGCTATAATAATCAAAACAGCATAATACTGGCATAAAAACAGGCATATATCATTGGATCAATGGAGCAGAATAGAGACTCCAGAAATAAACCCCCAGCTTTACGGTCAACTAATGTTTGACAAGGGAGGTGAAAACATACAACAGGGTAAAGATAGTCTATTCAATAAATGTTAGGTTCTGATGTCCAAACTGAGGGACTATTACTTGAATTGCAATAACTCTTGAATGACTTTGAACAGATCACTAAGTGCTTTCAGTGGAAAAGTAGGTATTTTCCAGTGTACACCATCCCTGGTTATCTGATACTATGGGGTTTTGCCTTTAATTGCCTATGAGATATTTTACAAGGTTTTACAATGTAAATTGTAGTTAACTGGTAGCAATTCAAGTGGATCTTTTTCATAGACATGCAAATGAGAGCTGTCTACTGTGGGAACAATTCATTTTCCTTTTCCCCTCCATTCTTGTAGTAAGCCAGTTTTACATCTACTTATAAATTATTTATACCTCTGTATAAATTCATTTTAGTATTTGATAATACTTATACATATATGTGGGGTTTTTTTCTGAATGATTGGAATATCTTACTGGTTCCCTCTTAGTTAATGAGTTAATATAATATTTGATATATGTTCATTTTATCTTTACATGAGAGTCTTGATTTTAGTTTTTTTAAAAAAATACCCCTTAATACCCATAGTAGAAAAAAGGTATAACTGTAAGAGTTTGAAACAGTAGAAGTGATATGACCTAGTGTCAAATAGGGGCATCGAGAGAGAGAGAAAAGACAAAGATGCTGTTGAAGTCAGTGCCAAGGGGCCTGGGTGGCTGATTTCTCATAAACCAAAATAGGGGTGCAGGGTGAAGAAGTTCAGGTGTTGCTGGGGGAGAAGAGCCATTCTTTCTTTTATGAATATTGAGTTTGAGAGGAGGTTGTAATATCCTGCTGAAAACATCCAGCCAACCCTTTAAACAAGATATGATTGGAGCTCTTGAGAGAGGTCAAGGGTAGAGGCATCAAACTGGGAATTGTCTGCACAGAGGTGGCCTGTGGAGTAGATGATACCCTTGAGAAAGGAAGTAAAGGGAGGAGCCGAGGGTGGAGCCTGGGGGTCACCCACATGTAGGGACCAGATGATAAGTTCAGGCAGCAGAGAAGCTACATGGTGGAATGTTTGCTAGTTTTTCCAGGATGAGGAACTCTTTTAATTCCCCTTCTGTTTCTCTGAGAATCTTGTTTTAAACCTCATAGTCTTACTTCTGTCTACACCTCTTTTCTTCAATCACATATCCTGGCCCCTAGCTCTCCAGTAGTAATTTCTCTTCCATGGTAATTCCAAGTCTGTCTGTCAGATCACTTGACATCCAAAGATCCAAGTGTGAGCCACAAAGCTGCCATTTTAAGCTGTGCCAGTAAGCACAAGTGAATTAAGTTCTCTGAGCATCTGTTTTCTCTTATGACAAAAGCTGACAATTATGCCCTCTCACAATTGTGTAATTGTGAGAAATGAGGGAGAGGATGTGAGGTAGTGTCTAGCACAGCACTGGGCATAGAGCGAATGTTCTTTGGATCTAAGTCTGAATTGCCAAATAAGATGCCCTATGATGGTATGATACATCCGTAGCTTTTGCCTATAGCCGAAAGAGTTACAATTATACCGCATTTATTGAGGAAGACTTACTTACTACAATGAAAAATTATGCTTTTTTTCCCTATTCTAAGAGAATTAACTTTTCTGTGAATTGCACTTCCTTCTTTCTTTCTTTGTTTTCTTGGCCTTAGTGTATCACGGGAAACATTTTTACCCCCTTGTTTATGCCTCATTGCTTGATAGGCTGTCTTAAGCTTATAAACACAGACCTCAAAAACACCAGGAAAGTATGATATTGTAAAACTAGAGGTTAATCAAATGCATGACTTTAGTTTAACGTGACCCTTTATATCTTTCCTCCCCAATTCCATACTGTAGGAAGCATAAGTGGCTTGCTCTAAGAGTTAGGGAACGATTAGGTCATTTATTCTCTGCCTCTCTCACTATTTGCTTTTTTTTATATTTTATTCATCAACTTTTCTCAAATACATATTTATAATTGAGAGGTTTTGTAGTCCATTATGTGCATTTTAGTTGCTGTTGAATTCACATGAAACTTTCCCTAGGAATCAGCCTGAAAATAATGCTTCTTTATTTTTATCTCCAAGATACCTAACCCAATTGGAGGGGGAAAAGAACTGTGTCATTGGATCCTGTTAATTTTCCATCCCTTCTCTTACAGTTCCATCAGGATCAAACAGATTTCACATATTGGCAGCCACAAAGAGCAGAGACCAAATCAGATGAATATGGGAAGCTGTGATAAAAGAGAGTTTTATAGAAAGGAAATAAAGATCTAACAGGCATGCTGGCTGGCAGTGGAAGAAAAGTGCTACTGTCATTATTAAAGAATATACTGCCAAGGCTTAGAAAACGTAGTATAAAGGATTGCCAGTGGACTCAATGTTGGGTGACTCATTCGTTTCGTCTTCCTGTAAAATGGAGAGCCAAGAGCCTTTTTAGAAAGATTGTTGATAATAATAAGGTATAAAATAAAACACTTCAATAATTGTTGAGATATGCCAGACCCTTAGTTTGCGTCAGAATTATGCTTAGCAACCTGGCATCCATTCGTCTAATCCTAACAAAGTTCTATGAGGCTAGGGTGGAGGGAGGGGAGCTAGCATTAGCCCCATTGTACAGGAAAGAAAACTAAGCTCAGAAATGTTAGGTAAATGCCCAAGATTTATACCTGGTAAGTACAAGAGCCAATATTTGGCCCTGTCTGGTGTGGGTCAGTGGATTGAGTGCCGACCTGTCAACTAAAAGATCACCAGTTCAATTCTCGGTCAGAGCATATGCCTGGGATGTGGGCCAGGTCCCTAGTTTGGGGTGTGTGAGAGGCAACCAAATGATGTTTCTCTCACTCATTGATGTTTTTCTCCCTCTCTTTCTCCCTCCCTTACCTTCTCTCTGAAAACAAAGAAATAAAATTAAAAAAAGAAATATAATTTGTTATTAAAAAAAGAGCCAATATTTCAACCTAGGCTGTTTGGCACAAAGATTACCCCCAATCATTCTGCTAAAAAGTTCATGCTACTTTTTTAAGTATCCAGTTACTTTACTTATGAACAAGTCTATCCAATTAGGACACAAAGTTGAAGAAAACCAGTGCAACAATTAGAAATAGGTTGTGCTATTAATGAATTTATTAAATAATGTGTTTTTACATTTTTATTTTAGTTATACATTTCATTATATTTTTAAGGTACTAATCTAATTCCATGTTCTTCAGATAGTCGGCCTAGTATAATCTAAGAATGTATATTGGTTACTTATAGATGGAGTGCATCAGAAATACTAAGTAGATCTTTTCCTTCCTTCCTTCCTTCCTTCCTTCCTTCCTTCCTTCCTTCCTTCCTTCCTTCCTTCCTTCCTTCCTTATTTTCTTCTTTTCATTTAATAAATACTTATTGAATACTTATTAAGTTCTGGCAGTGGAGTAACAAGAAGCTTCCTATACTTAAAAAGCTTTCATTCTAAAAAAATTAAACAAAATAATAAGCAAATACAGATATTTCAGATAATGATCAATGGCATGGAGATCATAAAGCAGAGCTCTGTGTTGGGGACTGGGGAGTGGGCTATTTTTTAGAATAGGTGGGCATGGATGACCCATGACATTTGGCCCTGTGACCTGAATGACAAGGAGGGGCCAATTGCCCAAAGGACTGAGGTCTGGCCTCCCAGGCAGAAGGAACAGTGAGGACAGAGGCCCTGAGAGTGGAAAGAGCTTGGTGTGTTTCAAAACCAAAGGCAGACGTGACTGGGCCATGACAAGAGTGAAAGGGAGCAGTAGGAGCTGAGGTCTGTGATGGGAGGTTAGCCTCATTACTTTAGACCTTGTGGGTCCTCAAGGAGGTTGGACAGTGTTTTCAATACTTGGGGAAGTCATTTAATAAACAGGGTGGTGATGTGGTCTGATTTAAGTTTAAAAAGATAACTCTGATGAGAGGAGAAAACTGAGGAGGACAAGAGTAGAACTGTGTGGGGTGTGGGGTGGTGCACACAAGGAGTCTTTTAGAGTGATGTAGACTAGTGATGATGGTTGCCATGTACGAGACCACTCAGTCTGGGATGCTCTTTCTAAGAGGCAAAGGGGTAAAACATGGTAGGTAAGCAACTAGCAGTGTCCACTTTAGATGCAGTAATAGGGGGTGAGAAAAAGAGGTATAGATTTAAGAGGCGAGGCAGTAATAACTGACACATCTTATATAATTTATAGACATTGTGGTTTGTTACAACAAGATTTTCTCATGGCTATACCAGTCTGCCGAGGTCCCTATTTAATTTTCCTCTGAGTCCTGCACAGACATCGCAGCTGAGGCCAATGACATTATTTTCATTCTCCTGCCCTTTCCCCTGCCCCTGTTGCAGGCTCAACACCACCCAGGGTTTAAGGCAACTTAGAAGCGAGGACCTCAGAAGATCTAGACCTGTGACTTGGTGCTGAAGCACACTGTCAATAAAAGAGGCTTGCATTTTCTTTAGAGGTTGGGAAAGATCCATGTTTAAAAATGAACTATCACCCGTATAATAGAATATGATTTAGCACTAAAAAGAAATGAACTATTAAGCCATGAACAAACAGGCAAGAATGGTAGAGGCATATTACTAAATGAAAGAAAGCTAATCTGAAAACACTACCTACTGTCTGATAGCATCTACATGATGTTCTGGAAAAGGTAAAACTATAGAGACAATAAAAAGATCAGTGATTGTCAGAGTTGGAAGGAGGGAGAGAGATGAACAGGCAGACCACAGAGGATTTTGAAGGCAACAAAAAACAACTGCACGCTATTATAATGATGGATATATGTCATTATATATTTGTCCAAACCCATAGAATGTGTAATGCCAAGAGTGGACCCTACGTAAACTATGGAGTTTGGGTGATGTATCAGTGTAAGTTCACCCTTGGTACAAAATATCCCCTGGTCGGTGATGTTGATAACAATGGAGGCTAGGCTTGTGGGACAGCTGGGACATGTGGAAAATCTCTGTACCTCCCTCTTAATTTTGTTTAAATCTGAAACTATGGTAAAAACATCTTAAAAGTGAACTATCACAAGTCTGTTTTTTAATGATAAAAGTTCTGAGCACTTTTAGTATTTGGGGGTCGATACAAACCAAAATAATAAAATGTACTCATTTTGCTAAAGAATAGGTCTTAGGAAGAATTTTATTTTATTTGAGATAAGGGGTTATGTGTAAATTGCTCTTAGAAGATCATTTCAAAACCATTTTTATAATGTGCCTGCAACATGTATGGTGCAACATTTAGGATTTAGAAAAGACAAAAGAAAAAGGGAGATTTTTTTTCTTTCTTGTAATTAGTATTATCCTCATTTAGCACAGTGCTCTAAAATTTGACTATATTATTTTTGCAAATAGGTTCAACTTGTCAGGCCAGTCAAACTTTATCCTACCACCTTCCATGTATTCTGTTTATTCTGAAGCTAAATTGTTCCCAGATTTCAGTATCATGGAGCCTATAGGAGCAAGGCTGAATTTATTTGTCAATCCCCTCCAAATTCAGCTAATTAAATGGAAAAATGTTAGTAAAATTAAGCATTTGTTAGTAAAATTAAGCATTTGTTACTATAGTTAAAAGTTTACCTGAACAGAATTTTTCTCTTTTTTGGACTGGTGGTTTTGGCATTGTAAATCTGCCTTCCAAATTCACCCACAAACACGTTTCTGTGGAAACAGAGCCACAAATAGAAGCAGTGGTTATTGATTTTCTTTTGGGGCTACCACCTGGTTGCTGCAAAACCCTGGAGAGCATGTGCTAATTTCCATGTGTATTTGATCTCCTTTTCTCCCCCTTTATCCCGCCCCTACCCACAGGGTTTAAAATAAAACAGGCCTATCTATTATTTATCAAAAGGCTAGTGGATTTGTTGTATAACGAAGTCTGACCTCTGCTGGTTTAGTCAAGTCTCCTATGTGTGGCCTCTCCTATACCCATTGTTATTCTGTTTGTTGGGAACCCCACCCAGGCTCGGGCAGCTTGAATCAGGCCCTAGTGCTGCATCCAAGGTGCTCTTTCTTATGCTCCCCAGTGCTCCCAGCCTCCGCAAACTTTGTTCACTCTGATATGCTTTTGTCTAGGCCCACCACCTGCTTGTCACGCCTCTCAGCTCCTGTCTCAGGTACCTCCTACCCACCCAACTGATTGCACTTTTAGATATTCTTCCTTTAAGAAGTCTTTCCTGACCCATCCCTTAGGCTGGGATAGATATGCCTATTGAATATTTCTGTGGCTCCTATAAATGTTGATAATAATAGACTTAACTGTACATTAGAAGATTATAGAAGCCTTAGGTTAAACAGAAAAAGATTGGCATGGTGTATTAGTTTTCTGTGGCTGCTATAAAAAAGTACCACAACTTTGGAGATGCAACCAACAAACAAAATTTATTTTTTCACAGTTGTGGAGGTCAGAAGTTCAAAATCAACACGCCTTGCCTCTAGGGGTGATTCTTCCCTTACCTGTCCCAGCTTCTGGTGGCCGTCGGCAATCCTCAGCTTGAGACCCTGTCACTCCGATGGCTGCCGCCATTGTGCCTTCTCTCGTCTGTGGATCTCTCGCGTATTTCTCTTAGGAGGTCACTTGTCATTGAATGATCCAGGATGCTTGATTCTTAGTTAATTACATGTGCAAAGACCTTTTTTTCCAAACAAGGTAGTACTTATAGATCCTGAGTATCTGGGACCTAAATCATACAAGGAAAAGCAGTGATAAATAATGAGGATAATAAGGATAATGACTTGCCGACAGAGAACTCTTCAGTCCAGTGTCTTTACCTCAGTGGGCCGTGTCATGCTACTTCTCACATCAGTGACTTCACTCCTGCTATTGTGTTCGTCTGAGAGACTCTTGCTGTCCTGTCTTACCTCTCTTTAAAGTTCAGCTCAAGTTTAACCTCCCCTCCAAAGCCTGCTATGAACAGTAGTGTGGATAATAAGAGTACCTAACATTTATCAGGAGCTTTCAACTTGCCAGGCATAGTACAAAGAACATTAATTTCCCTGCAGATAACCCCCTGTTCTTTCTTCTTTTTGACTTGTTATAACATTTATATCTGTACCTCCATAAATACTATTTAATTATATACTGTCAGATGTATTAATTGTAGGCTACACGTGTAGCCTATATATAAATTCCTTATAATACATACCACGTATGTGCTGTTTTACTACTACCACTACTACTAAGGCTGATGTTTATTAGAATACTTGCCATGGGGCAGGAGCTGAGCTATGTACTCAGATGATCACTTTTACTCCTCAAAGCAATCTTTCAATATGTGTACTTCCTTTATTCTCACTGTTCAGATGAACAAAATAAATTTTACAGTTAATTGCCCATGGTCTATAGGTGATGAAATCAGAATCTGAACCAAAATGATCTAACGTCAGAAACCACTAAAATGTATATATCTTCTCTATTTTCTGCTATATCTTGTAGGGGTCTGCCTTAACTTCCCATGCTTTTAGGTGGACCTGGAGCTTCTTAAGGCCGTACTTCCTCTTTCTATAATTGTCTATTATGATGCTGAGTCCTTGAAATAAAAGTTTTGTCATGTCTTGTTTTTGAACATACTATGATGTTCTTTAGCCAGGGGCTGTAGGTTTGGTCCCCTTAGCAAGCAGGTAATATCTCTAAAGTCCGTTGCAATGCAGATGTAAACTGGTTGAGAGATTCAGTTCAAAATGCAAACACTGCTCCCTCATCTCACCTCTTGTCATGCGTGTATGTTGGTGATATAGTCTTTCCTATGAGTCAGCTGTGGAACTGCTTGGCTAGCTGCAGGCTGAGCAGCCCAGCACCAAGGAATAGACAAGAGTGGCACACAGTAACTGTGCTATTCGATCAGCTTTTATTGAATGCAGGTTCACTCAAAATAGAGCATCAATGTACATTAATATCCTACTCACACTCTAACAATCTAAAAGATATATAACACATACACATAGAGCAATCAATGGGGGACAATGAACCCAAGTCCCAGAGTCTCAGGCTGCACGTCCGGGAGATAGCACGGTGGGCAAGGAAGTTGTCAATGTCTTGCAAGGAAGGATCTCCAGAGCCAGATGGGCAGCAGGGCAGATGAATTTCTCAGTCCAGCAGGGCAGAGCCTCTAGTGGCCGATGCCAAGGGATATGAGCCTGGTGTGGGGCAGCACTCTGCTGTGTGGAGCTCGGCTGTCTGAGCAGTGGTCTGGCCCTGCCTCAGTTATACCCTGAAAGTGCTGGACTCCAGTCTTCTGGGTCCTTTTGATAGGTGTCTAGGCACCCCTGATGGCAAGTGGGGAATTTTCCCTGGAGCCTATCTATGGGTGGTCACGCCCTGCAAACACAGCTGTTCTGATCTCCTGTGCAGATATCTTAGGTGTGTCTCCTTGTCAAATGTGTCTGCTCTGACTTAGGTAGTTTCTCTCTTGAACCAAGGTGTCATGGCTGACTGGCAGCTATCTTGGTTGACATGAGTGACTCTACTTTGTTTTATATACTTTGTGCTATCTCGATCAGACCAATGCCATTTTATTGGTCCTTTCTCCACACCACTGGCCCCCCTTTTTAAGTCTGTCCTCATCACAGGTAGAGAGTCATGAACATGAACACAAATTATTTTCTTTCTTGATGGTGTAAAGGTCATTAAATTATGTAGGTAGCATTAATAGCATTAGAAGGCTGAGCATGGAATGAGATAGAGACTCTGAACCCTGTGACAACCTCTTCAAGCTCTAAATTCAGGAAGAGAATTATAGGGTCATGCAAGAATTTCCAGGGCCGCTTTATTTGCTCTTCTTGACCAACAAAACATCTGTCTTTCCAGAACCACGTCCGCAAAAACTATGATCTGGTAAGATTTCCTCGCCATTAATTTCATTCATTAAGAGGAAAAGAAGATAACAGTATTAAAAACAACTGGTTTTTCCCCTCAAAACATCCTCAATCAGTTGTCTAGTTTACATCAGTTCAGGTAGAAAACAGCAGAGTTGTAGATTTTAACACAACACAGAAAAACACCATTCAGTGTTTTCCAACTTTGATTTTTGCTTAATTGGTTAATATTCAGTTTATTTAGGGACAATTGTATTCTTTTTCCTGTATAATAACAGAGTTTTTTTAAGAAAAAAATGTTTCTTTATGTCAATGAAATTATGACAATGCTTAAACATTATATTAAGAAATATTAAAAGTTTCTGTTAAAATTACCAAACCAACCTGGCAAATCAAAAAGGGAATTCTTGTGCTCTGGAAATGTTTACTTTGTCAAGTGTATTTTAGAAATAAGACACTGACCTACTTTCTTGTGGTGGTCATTCATTTTTAAATGGTGATAACAATAGGCAATCAATGTGAGAGCTCACCAGGTGAGAAGTGGGTCTTAGAATTTTTTTATCTTTTTCTTATTTGGTCTTCACAACAGTTTTATGAAGAAGCCACTACTTTCATGTCCCATGAACTGTTAAGAATATTAAAAAATCAGAGAAGTTATGTAATTTCCCCAAAGTCATACAGCCAGTGAAGTGTACTGCTAAATGTACTGGCCTCTCCAACAATAATTGCTAACACTTTATGAATAAACTTTTATAAAACTGACAGTATGATGATGCTGAATGTTATCTGAGCCCTTTGCTCCTGAAAAGCATTGATGGTTAAGAAATGTCCCTACCATTTAAGGACCACTCCACGCTGGTGTATTTTGAGATAAGACCCATTTTCATCCTTCCTGTTCTCATAAATTCCAGGATGACTTTCTTGCTCACTTGCCTTTAAAAACCCACAGGCCCTTTCCCCATTCTTTCAGAATTCCTCATTGATAAATATTCTCTTGTGAGAGTTGACGTGAAATAACCTCCTCGTCTGGTGCATTTCTCTTTCACAGTTTGGTGCTGTAACTTGGATAGGACCAGACCTCCGCCTGGATCTCTGTGCACCCCACCCAGGCACTGAGGCCATTGGAGCCCTTCGAGCTCTGTTCCTGAGTGGTGACTGGGGACTCGGCAGTGAGTCTGACTCCTGGTTCTGTGCTACAGACGCTTGTCCATTGGTACCATGTTAGTGTTTGATTTTTGTACTTTCTGGATACATGCTTGATTTCTGGTTCCAGCTTTTTTTTGAGGGGTGGGGGTGGTCTGACCATTTGGTGGCCTCTGTAAGGGAATTGATTTGTGAAGATCTTGTCTCTGTCAGGTGAAAGACCACAGATGTTCTGGTTTGTTAGTATTTTCTGTTTCTCGGTTTGTCTATTTTGAATAGAAATCAATTAAATACCTGTACCCACTAGAAAGACATGGGGTAGACAGTGAGTTTTGTATTTCTGTGTTTATGCATGACCTGTGACAGGAGTTTTAGAATTGAAGGTATACAGTTTCTCTCTCTCCTTGTCTGTATGTTCCTATCATTGACAAGCCTTGCTTCTCATCGTGTGAATGTATGATAGTTTCCCTGCCTCTGTGTGGCATGACCAAATCTGATTATGAAGATCTCTTTAAGATGTTGTATTCTGATTGGTTTACAGGTAAATTGTTGCATGCATAAATTGAATGTGCCTAAAATTCTCAGAAATTAAGGAAATTGAACTACTAAGACTTTCAGTGTGCTAGATTTTAAGAGTATCCTTCAAAAACCAAATTAGAAATGTTTTGTTTTATAATTTCAAGCTCATGTAATTTAGGTAAATCCTTGACAATAGAGTTGTTTAATATTTTTGATTTAATAAAAGCAGCTATGTTTTCTCTGATTTATCAACATTAAGTATAATATACACATAGATTTTCATTGTATTGCATATTCCAAGGTAATACTCACCTCCATCTTTCTGCATGACTCCCATTGGCTTCCATGATGAGTTCTTTGCTTATCTTGCCTCCATAAAAACCACAGGCCCCCTTCCTTCTGTTTGAGACTTTGCGTGTCAATACGTGTTTGCCATATTGTAGTGCTCAAATAAAATCTTCTACTCAATCGCCCTGTGCATTTTGTCTTTCACAGAACTTGTCCAATTCTCACAACAACCTTATAAAGTAGTATCCATATCCTCATTTTACAAAGAGAGCATTATATCTAGAAGACCTAAGAAACTTCATCAAGACCATATATCAATGGATGGATATTTGCTGATTTCAGAGGCTTTACTCTTCACCTGTAGTCTATATGTCACCCTAAACAAGTGAAATTATTCTTTGTGTACCTTACATTCAATTTAGGAATGAAATGCTTAATAACTTTCCCTGAGTTGGAGAGGAGAGTATGCTATAGTTTTCTTTAAGCTTAAGCTACAGAGACAAAATCCATCCCTCTCCTGAGCAGGAGAAATCAGTTGTGGTGTTAAATATATTACTTGTACAGGGACTCTGTGGAGCTAACTTTGAAGCACACAGCCAGACCAATGACGGCATATACTTTAGTGGTGGCAGAAGGCTGTATGAATTGGAGATACCTTGAAAGATTGTACCAAATACTTTGACTGGGTCCTGGATAGAAGAAACCATTAGATTATCACATGCCAAACCCCCTCCTCTGTATATTGATTTTAAGTGATGGTTATTATTTAATATAATTTTAAGTGTTTATGAAGTTAGGTATGTTACCCCTGCTAAGAAGCCCTAGTTCCCTCGCATTTTTCAGTAAGTATCTCTTTGCAAATGCTGTAGCTTTCTTGTCTAAATATTTCTCCAACATACTCCTAAACCACAGTGAACTTTTAATCTCTGGTTTAGTCCACTATTTAATGTTTGTTCTCTGCTGAGGGAATCTGAACAAATAAAACAGTAAGCAATGAAGATATTCCTCTGAAGAGTGGCCATTACTCTGTTGGCGATGTAACACGCTAAAATGTTGGCTAGGATGCTCTGCCTCATGGACGTTGCTCTTGTGCTTTTACATAACATGTGCTCATGTAGCTATTCTAAGGTGAAAGGGGTGGTTTGATAGTGTTTTAAAAATAACTTTGATTTGGATCCAGTCAATCTTGCTGCACCCTTATTTAAGTTATCCGCTTTTAAGTATGGAAGATTTAGTATATCTAGTAAGTATGGGGAAAGCCATAATGTCTTAAAGAAACCTGCTGTGGTTTAGAAAACTGCATGAACAATTCCCATCTGCGGATGGTTATTTATTACCTAGCTATTTTTAGATACATATATTTTTGATGCATTTCTCACAGTAGCCTCTGGGTGCATTTTGCAGAGTTGAGTAAATAGCTTTCCCATTATCGCTTACACACAACACAGAAGACAACATTAGCACAGGATGCATTCACATTGGTCAGCACCTATTCACACGCAGACAAATACACAGGTGCAGTTACCTTTCATCCAGTGTTTATCAGCTGATCTTATTTAATTATTTCTTAAAAACCAAGAATCTTAAGTACTTAACATAAATCAAGGAGTGACTTCTTTGTTCAGGGATAATGGCTTATTTCTGGGCTGTGCTTATGTGCCTATAAGCTTTACAGGAGGCTAGGAAATGCTTATACTTTGAAAACGAAATTATTAGCTGTGAAATACAGAGCAAAAAATCAGCCATAACGTATTGTAAAATTTCAGTGTAACATTATCTCCTGGTCAGCTGCAACTCAATTGTAAAATAGTTTATATGACCTCTAATGTGGAATATGTAAGCATTTAAAATATACTAGATAGGATGCTGAGAAGATGTTCTATAAGTAAGAGTAGCATGGATTTCCCAAGATCTTAAAACCACTTGGCATATTGCTGGTAGAATTAGCACCCTGGACTTGTATTAGTCCCTGTTTGGAACATCTCATTCCACCCAGACTCAGACAAGTACCTTCCCTTTGGAGGACATACATGGCTTGACCAGTTAAGCTGGTAATGTGAGTGTCCTGGTTTAAAAAGATGAGCTAGATCAATTAGATTTCTTTTAGAAATTTTAAAGTATGTGAGGGACCTTTAAATTGAAAGACCATATGACAGTGGGGCTAAGTTAGCCATTATGGGGCCACGTGCATGGAGATGTTGTGGAAAAGCAGGATCTCACTGCTGAGAAAGACTATGTATGACTAATTCTCTGGTTTTGCTAAATCTTGGTTCTTCATCTCTTTTCTGGACTCTTGTGGGATCTGACGATATCCTTACCTTCAGTCCACTGTTGCATATGAGCTAGCTTGAATTGCTTTTTATTGCTTGCTACCAAAGAACCCTTAATGAAACAGAAGTTGTAACAGAGCTCAGCACATCCTGCTTGTTGGAAGAATGGTCTGGGCCTGAACAAGGAGAAGTACATTTACAAATCAGGACACCCGAGAGTAGCAATCATCATGGCCTTTTATGTAAATGTCAGTGGGATTCAGATGTACAACTGTGAATACTTCAGTCTGTCCAGGACTATTTCCCTATTCCCCAAGAAAGCCCCCTCCTATTCCATTCCCAGGCACTTAGAGGAGTGACTAAGCATGGACAGTTAATGATGAACATTTGCAGCACATGGAGATGGTATTCAGGAAACAAAATAACATGAGGGGTTCTGTGAGCTCCTTCTCTGGTGGGAGACTGTGCCCTGAGAGGTCTGGAAAAGGGGCATTAATCTGACATTTCAAAGGTATGTTACTGTAGATGCAAAAAGACAATAGACAGCCTCAGTTATGGTAAAGATCTTACCTTTGTCTGAGAAAATACCAGCCTAACATATGACTACCCACCATGACTTGCTTTTAGTTGGGAAGTTTTAGTTTCAGACTATCCTAGGTGGTTACTATCCATCTCTGAGTTTGAAAGGCCAGCCATGCAGGCCTCCCCTGAGCTTGTCAGGTTTAGTATGTGGCCCCTTTCTTGTCCACATCTACAATATAACCTTGTTTGTTTAAGAGCAGGAACCTGAGACAAAAGATATGCTCAATAGAATTTTGTTGAGTAAACGAACAATTAATACTGCACTAGCCCCTCAAGCAATCCAAGAGTCAATGCTTTAGTCAAATACGTATTTTATTCCCCAAGGGCTTTGTAAATCATTAGAATTTCACTGTAAATATAATGTTAAATTTACTGTCAGATATAAACTTATCTAAGAATTTTGAAAGGGACTCTTTTGAAAAACCATCTAAAGGAAATGGTCCACCTATAATTTTGTGCTTATTCAGAATCAGAGCTGATTTGTGAGGTCAACAGAAAGGTAATTTAGGGGGGCTTCTGGTGTATATAAAACCTGACAGGTGATGCATTGTGCTCAGCAGCCAGTGATGAGAAACCACGAGTTAGCATCCTTAAGACACTTGTACTCTCAGCTTGGTTTGGTGTGGCTTTTTGTTCTAAAATACAACAGTTGGCCAGTCCCCAGAATTGTGTTTCCATCTTTAGCCAGTGAGCAAAGAGCCGAAGTAATTTTGTGTAGGTTTCTTAACTGGTTTAAACCTACTAGATATGTCTTCTCTGTGGAAACATCCATCCAACAGCTATGGTCATGGTTTTGAGAAGCATGCACTGGACATGGTCTTTCTAACACTGAACCAGATCAGGAGCTGTGTGGGTCTGGTGAGGCAGTCAGTGCTACGACGGGTGCTGGGGGCCTGGAGGAGGCCTGCAAACATTCCCTGTGCTGCACAGCAGAGGCCCCTGGAAGCCGTAGTGATACCTGTCATTGGGGGTGAAAGGTATGGGTCAAAGTCAGAACGGGGGCCAGGGAGAAGGAACCAGCTCCTAAGAGAGTAGAATTTGGCCTGTCCTATGATCATTGCCCATATGTGAAGCAGCCTTCAGAGAGTTTGGAACCCATTTTTGGCAGGAAGTATGCTACGCCTGTTATTTTCATAAAAGGCCCACACTTAGGTATATGGGAAAAGCTCTATGGCATACACTCTTAGGGGTAATTACAGAAGGCATGGTGGCGGTAGTTTCTGTAAGAACTGAAATACCGATCCACACCTAAACCTTCCTTTGTTCATCCCTGCCTTAAGTTTGCTCCTGATTGATTTTTGCCAGCAGACAAGACTGTGGTTATTTTTTATCTGTACCTCGGTTGCTATTTCATTTTAAGTGAGCCTCCTCCAGTGCCCTATTTCCTGGCTACATATAAGGAAGGCAGAACAAAGAGCTAGTAGCGTGGTTCTGTGTCATCTTTTTAGTGTGGATCTGGAAGGAAGGGTCTCAACAGCAGTGTCACCTCACATTGGTGTATCACTGTTCAAGGTGAAGGGCATTGCAAATAAGAAGTTATGTCAATTAAAGAACATTTCTTATTGATTTGCATTTAGAAAATTAAATCTAATTATGGGTATGCCAACTCAATTTCACTCACTTGGCTTCTGAGATGCAGCCTTACATGGTGGAGAAAGGGATGCCATCTACCCAGGAAGTATGGAATGCCTGTCATTCAGTCTTTTCAGTGGATGGCACAGCTACTAATCTGGGTTTGCCCAAGGGAGTGTGTTGTGTGTGTGAATTACATCTGTCCTGAATGTGGAGGTGGAAAAAGGTTGAGAATCCTTTCAGGCAGTGTTTTGTCACAGACTCTAGCTCATACTCTTGAGCATGCGTAGCTAAGCCCGCTTCACTGTTACCCTTCCCAATTTCATATTGGATCCTCTGCTTACCTTCACTTCTCCTCATATCTGCCATTCTTGTTCAATAACCCTTTGTCATGTGGCTCCTTCTGCCTTGAGAAACTTTCTCTCCAAACTCAATTAACTGCTACTTCCCTCTGCCCTGTGTGTGACTTCTGTCAGACTCTTACCACATGAGTGTATTGACTCAATTCTCACCCTCTAGACCGTGAGGGTCCACCCAGGGCAAACTGCAGCTGCCTTATTCGCTGTCGTGCCTGTCACAGTGCTGTGGTCAGTCAGGAAGTAAGTGAGTAGTCAGTCTTTCTCTCCATGTTTGATGTGTTCTCACTTTAATAAGAAGTAAATATGCTTTTCTGGTGTCTAAAGACTTGACCAGGAGTGGTATGCATAAAATGGAATGGGAACTGGTGGTGAACAGTCATTCAAAAATCCAGGTATGAGAAAAAAGTAGCTGAGTGATTCACATTTATAAGGAATTTTGGACTGCTCAGAATACCTGCATGCATAAATTTGGGCCTGGGAAGCATGGAACCAAGTTCCCCAGGACCCTCGCCCTCACATCCCTTCAGAACTTTAGGTTGGATAGTTGAGAGGCTTAGGTAAGCAGGAAAAAATGTGTTTTTTTTTAAGTTTTCTCCCACCACATACACTGAACTTCCTTGGCAAATGGAAGCCTCTTCCGTTGTACATTCATTTTACTACATCCTTATCGAGCGCCTCCTCTGGGTCAGGTACCGTGCTGGTTGCTTGGGATACAGCGCCTATTTTCAGGGAGGTGTCGCGGGGTTCTTGGGAGAGAGAGGAGGAATAAAGGGAACATTGCGATTCACAGGGGGCCATGGTCCCCAAAGAGAACAAAAGCATTTAGAATGGCCTTCGTTTATATCCCTCGGGGCCTCCTATCTGCTTAGTAGAAAAGAAGATCTGCAGCCCCCTGCCCCTTTCTAGATAAACAAAGCCTTCATGGTGCAGTCTGGAACATTTCTGCCACCACTGAGAGAATGCAAAGCCGGGGGGAAATTGATTGTTGTGATAGGTGTACTTGGGGGTAGGCAGCTTGAAGAATTTCAACTAGTCGATGACTAAGACAAAAAAAATTCTTGCTTGGGAGAGCAGAATTTTGGGATCGAGACAAGGTAGATTCTTGTCACTCACAAGCAAAGCATCTCTCTACTACTGTTTATTTGTGTGGGTTTCTAGGAATCCTTAAGAGAATTTCAGGGAGATAAATGTAGTGCTTCTCATTTGCTTCATAATTATTTAAAAAGGCAAAGAAGTGTGTGTGTGTGTGTGTGTGTGTGTGTGTGTGTGTGTGTGTGTGTGTGTTATGGGATAGGAGAGGGAGGCTGGGGGCAGAACATACTATTCTCAGTTGGATTCTACCTACATCTCAGGTTCCAGTCACTCTGGGTCCCCCTAGTGCCATGTGCCCATGTGTCCCCATAGCAGCTGCCCCAATTCTCACCATTCTTCAGACACATCTCTCCTTTCCCTGTCAATCCATGCTTGCCTCTCCCAAGATGGGTTCTCTTCCATTCTTTGCTCCCTAGGAGCACTATTCTCACATTCCTACCACGGCACGCATTCCTTTGTTTCATAATCCATCACTGCATCTGTTACAACCACTAGTTTATGCGGATGAATGGACAGAGACTACATGGTATTATCATCACTAGCCTGGGGTCTGTCCACATTGCAGAGAGTCAGAGCGTTTAAGGCCCAGTTCTGCTATATCAGTAGCCATATAACTTTGGGGCAAGTTAGTGAAACATTGTAAGCCTCAGTTTCTTTCTCTGTAAAATAGTGATGGTAGTACCTACTACATAAAGTGTTTAGTTATTCAGACAAAATTAGACAATATGCATGCAAAGAACTTGGCACAGAGCTGGGTACTAGGAGGACACTCAACAAGCGTTACCTGCCTTGATCAAACTCCCAGTAAATATCTGTTATATGGCCTGAATATCTCCCTAAGAGTGATTTCTCCTCAGCTGCACTTGAGTGTGTTCTCCCTGTGCTTCAGCAACTCAGATTCTTTATGCCTAAGAAGGGCAAATATTTATAAAGTCCTCAGGCATTTCAAACTTTAAAGTTCTCTGGACTGTGAAAGGAACAAACGATAAATGACTCATGGAAGCCTATTTCATAAAGTTTTAACATGATCCTGTTAAAATGTCCAAGCTTCAATATAACTGCCATCTTTTGTACATCATTCAATCTGCTTTCGTCTCCCTGAAAGCAGTCCGCTGTTGCTCAGGACTGATCTCACAAATTGCTTTTGGGAAACTAGTTCCGAGATCCTGTGCCCTGCACCCTGCCTTCTATCATCCCAAGCAACATCATTCTGAAGAGACACCCAGAAACTCAATTATCTGCTTTAGATGGGGATGAAATTGCACAGTGACTAACTGCATCACTGTTGTGGAGCTACAGAGAGGGTTCGGGCTAGTGCATATGGTCATTTTTACTTTGGGAGAAATTCCAAATTCCTCCCTGCTTGCTGGAATGAACAATAGTGGTGAATGAACAGAGGCAAAGAGCCTCTCTCTCTAGAGCCAGAATGGAGGCACCTTTTTCTCAGTTCCCCAACCATCATTAGGACCAGGGGATCACAAGTAAATCTGCGGACAAAAAAAAGCTTAAGCTGAACTTGTTGGAAGACATTAAGAAAATCAAGGTTGCACCTCAGGTTTTTTTTTTTTTCTTTCTCTCTTCCTTGTATATTTTTTCTTTTCACTGATTACAATGAGAATGTTTTAGTTATTTAATTAAAAAATCCAACAGCAACGGAAAGCAGTCTTCCAGGTGTCCTTCATGGAGCCAGCGGCAGTTAGGTGAGTGAGCGCAGAGCATATCTATAATTCAGCTCAGGAATATTTCTCTTAATAATTAATCAAGCACCACAAAAGGAAGAGGCCCAATAAGGCCCACAAACAAAGCTGCCAGCTGAGGACTACAGTGACCGCCTCGGTGCCAAATGACCCGGTGGGTGCCACCAGTGCTTGCTTGGCCCACAGTGTGGGGGGCGGGGGTGGGGTGAGGACAGGTGTGGGGCCTCGGTCGCAGTCCGAGGTTCTGACGGTGTGCCTGCACATTCATTCGCACTTACCGACGCTATCCTTTCTTTTGATTTATTCATGGCAATTGTATATTTCACCCACGATCAGAGCATTTCATGCATCTAATAAGCAACCTGGACACCCATCCCGAGGTGAGGACGCCGCTGTGGGCGCACTCACCTGCCTATGGGCAGTCCGTTTTTTTACCGCTGCGATGGAGACCTCCAGCTGAGATCCAAACCTCTGGCGGAGTCGTGTTTCTTTTCGCAGCAACAGGTTTAAGGAGGAGGACTTCACCCAACCTTCGCTTTGCCCCGCCCTGCCCCCAAACCGGACTTGCAACCTGCTCAGAGCCCTCGACTTTTTCCTACTCGGATTTGTGCCTCCAGTGCGCAGCCCTTAGCTTGGTTCGGGTTCCAGTTTTTGTGATCCACCCCTCTTGGTGAAACACATATAAAGTCCGTCTGTGCCCCGGAGGCCCGACCCGCTATTTGAGGCACACAGACTGTGCAAGGGAGGCGGAGAAAGAGAGCTCTGGGGACAGTCGCAGGTGACTAGAGGGCTCCAGACCAGCGGGCCCTCCAGAGATGCATCCGGGGCCCCAACCCTACAAACTCCTTATAAGGTAGGGGCGCCAGAGGAACTGAAGAGATAGCGGGACGAGGAGAGGAGAAGACGCTCAGGGGCACCCTGTTGTCAAGGCTGGACCTCCCGTCCAGGTCAATCCCCCAGCCTCTTTTCAGGCTCCAGGTCTGCCGTCGGGACCCACATTTCACCTCCAAAGGGGACTTTTCTTCCCCCGTGATTATTTTCTCGCTGCCGAGGGTGACAGCCGGGGGCTCCTGGAATGATTCCCAGGGGTTCCCCCTGATTCTCAGCATCTGGGGGCCTGACCCGGGGCGAGCATTCTCAGTCTTGACTGCGCCCGCCCCGCCACGCGGGAGGCGCCCCAGGCGACCGCGGTGAACGCCACGCCCTCGGCACGGCCCTCGCCCCGCCCCCGGCCGGCGCGCGTTCTCGGCCAGGGGAGGCGTGTGCTGCTTCTGCAGCCAGAGCGCGAGGGAGAGGGATGGATGTTGGAGGAATTCGGGCTTTAACAAGTGATCGGTGCTGTCTAGGATTTTGCTCTTTTTCTGGGGAACCTTGACTTCCTTTTCCAGTCGAGCCCTCCTGTGCTGAACTCCAGAGGAACCAGAGGTCTTGGGGGTCTTCTCTGGGGCAGCCCAGATCCCCACACCTGGGCTCCAGCGGCGAGGACTCTGTGCTCCCCTGGCCAGGCAACGGAACTTCTTCCGTGGATATTTTGTAGCCTCCACCTGCCACACAGGCGTGACTCCTTCCACCCCCAAGACCGTTCTTCCCCTCCTCCAGCTGTTGCAGCTTGAGGGGGGAAAATCAAAACCAACCGGGGGATGGTCCTTATTTTTATTTTGCACCCCTCCTGGGAACGGTAAGTATGATGCCTCTCTTATCTTCCCCTCTCTTCCTTTGGCTGTGAAGAAGCTGGACATTCGAGAGACAAATAATATCGGGAATGTGACAGAAGGGCATGAATGGAAGGCGGTTAAAAATAAACCAGGAGGTGGGAGAAGGGAGGTGCAGATGATGCGTGGCGCTCCGGGGGGCCAACAGTTGTTATTTTCCCAACCCCATGGATGGGTGCATGCGCCCTGCTTAATGTGCCCGAGCGGGAACCTAGGTCTGAGGCGAGGGTGTGATTAAAGATGTCGTTTCCCAACGAGGTGGGGTTTAGATTTAGCATCGTTTTGCCTCATCCCAGTCCAACTGGTTCGGTTCCTTTGGGAACAGCTGGTGAACGGGTTTGAATTGCTGCCTCTCCCAACATTTGGATTTGCGTGCATTTTCTGAGCATTTGAGCAACACATAGGGACTGTTTTAAATGGCGTGTGTTGAAGTGTATAAATCTCACCGGTGTTAGCCTTTCTGATTCTCTCTCTCAATCTTTTGCTTCTCTCTTACTCTCTCCCTCTGGTAAGGTTCATGTACCACCCTAACACAGTTGTGGAAATTAGCCCTGAGAAATGAAAACAGCTTGTTGTTGGGGGTGGGAGGAGGAGGGGCGGGATGTATAGCTGTTGTTTGGGGGAACAGGAGTCAGGAATTGGCAGTCTGCAAAATCCTGTTAGTTTGATGGTGTTAAAGAGGAAGGGAAATATTTCCATGCAAAGGTCTCCCCTATAAAGGCTCCTGGGAGTTGGCTTGAATAATTCTCCTAACATGAATACCTTGAGGAGGAAAGGAGATTTTTAAACCAGCCTGATTTTGGGGGAGGATTTTTTCTTTTTTCTTTTCCTTTTTCTTTCCTCCTCCACCTCCTCCTCCTATGTTTTCTTTCTTTCTTTTTCTTTAAGATTAGAGAATAGTGAGAGGTAGCTGGTAGTCAAGTAAAAGGAAGGTAATTTGGTTTTTGTAGGCTGGGGGAGTTGGATGAACCCAAACTAGTAAACCTAAATAAATAAGAAATTATTTGGTGTAGAGCTAAAACAGGTCAGTTCTAGGTCTCCTGCAGATTGATGGTGAATTAGAAGACCCTCTAATTCATGACCTTCTGGGAGTCAGTTGGACAGGACAAGGGCGTACGTAAGTGTACAAATTTACAGACACTTTGGTTACACTGGGGCTTTATTTAGATGGTGTATTTTAATTGCTTTGAGGGAGTTGGAGAAGTAACTGAGCAAACTCTCAAACTATTTGGCCTGTGAAAGAATTTAAAGGACGTCAGCCTGACCCTCCACCGTGAAAACAGAGATGTAGAGACCACCTGAGGGTAAACATTTTAGAGTATGAGATGAGGTTAGGAGTCAGGCGAAGGAAGAGGGATGTCTATTTAGAGAGAGACCTTCTTCACAGGTGTATTTTCTGCGTTTTGTGTCCAGTGAAGCTCACCTCTTACCTTAATGTGTATGATTGGGAAGGGATATATTTTTGCCCCTTTCCTGCTTCTCACTTCATAAAACTCAGTGTGTTTAAGCTTCTGGGCTGACACGATTCAGCAAGGAGCAAGCAGCAGGTGGTCAAGAGCTGAATCCCATTAATGGCTCCAGAAAACCATTTTTCTTATGCTGCTCAAGTGCTGCCAGTAATAGAAGCTAGTAGATGCCCCGGATTCTGTCATTATCCTCCCCAATTCTCTGGGCCGCTCTTCTGCGTTCTTGGAAGTCCTGCTGGACAGAGTGGATGGAAGAAGCAAGAGTAGACAGACGATGTGGGCAGGAGCTTTTACAGGTCCTGGTGGAGGAGATGAATTAGTTGAACCTAGGGAGAGCTAAGCTAAGGAAGAAGAAAGGCCAGGAATACCAAGTGACTGTGGGGACCGAGCAGGCTGCAAGGAAGATGTGATCGGGAAGTGGGAGACTGAACATGAAGGTGGGGAGAGAGAGAGAAGAGAGGGGAAGGTAGGGGATGGGAGCTGTTGGTTAAATGAAGGCGGGGGCGGGGGTAAGGCAGGCTGAAAACAAAGTCCATACAAACTGGGTTTAAAGAAAAAAACATAAGGAGATAGTCCCTTGAGAAGAGTGTAGGAGGAAACATTGAGATGAACATGGAGGAACTGCGAGGAGAGAAAATGGTTATTAGAGAAGTGGAAACTGGGATTAGCTCCTCGGCTGTGGGTGGTAGGGAGTGTTCTCCAGTCTCAGGAACAGAAAACAATAGCAGAGACATGCTTCAGGGAGTCAGG
>PVKM010018643.1:0-24871 GCA_004027735.1 Carollia perspicillata | reverse complement strand
ACAACATAAATCAATGCTTTCATCTATTCTATGCTGTTTTTGTAATGGAGCGGTTGCTCTGCCCCAAACAGCAGTCAGTTTTTGAAAGTAGGCAGTGAGCAGGACAAAGAGGAGGACATTCCCAGGGATGTTATTGTAAAAAAGTGCCTCTAAATTTTGCAGAGTGCCCATTGAATAATTCATGGACAAGCCATTATTCAGTGGTTTCAAGTTCTAAACAAAAGAGAGAAATACAGGTATGTTTCTTAAATGGGAAAGAATGCACCGCTTGTCATATTTCTGTTGGTTGCATTTAAATTCATGGTGTAATGTTGAATGTTAAGTCAGTGATAACATAGAAAGGCAAATCAGTAAATACTTCTTTTTCATAAAACTTTACTAGCTTATAGAAATTATACTTGTAAAATTGTATTGAATTTTCCATATTTTCTGCTTTTCTTCCAGTATATAGTGCTAATAACCTCTTCCAAGTCTAGCATATGATTGCTTAGTTTGAAATCATTTTAATTTTTCTTTGTCACTTGGTAATTGTGGTGAATGATATATGAACTGTCATTATTCTGAGAACCAAATTGTTCATTTGGTTCACTGTTTTAATGCTTAGCTGGATTCAGTCTCACACTGCAATATATTTCAGTATGACTATTAAAAATGATAATACATATCTCCTATAATAATATTTCAATAGATAGAACATTAAGTTGAAACTCACTGATATACAGAAGCTAAATCTGAGATAAATTTTAAAAGAAATTAAATAAAAACTTCAATGATTTGTAAACTTTTGCTCATTTACCTTCTAATTGTAAATTAAAATCCTTCTGTTACTTAATTTTGGCCTTTCATTATTAGCAGCATGAAATTGCTATCTAGAAGCATCAGTATAGTGTTAAAATTGCCATAATGAGTACAAATGAAACAATCTGTTTACTATACTTGGTTTTATATTGAAATAATAAATCCTAGAATAAATTATTGTTTATTGATTCAAAAGATATTGAAGGTAGAGTAACATAATAAAACAGTAAATATCAATATTACCTTAAAATGATTTCGCTTATGAGCAACATTATTTCTATACTCTTTCAGTGATAAACTGGTGTTATTTTCATATATAAAGTAATCAGTTAGTAATAAAATGATTAATGGTTCACTGTACCAATAGACTCTTTGCTCTGTGTAATTATTGATATACATGAATGCATGCAGAGCCAACTTTACTAAAAATATTTCAAGCAGTATATAGGATATCAAATGTACATTATACAAAGTATATTTTTTGTTTTTTAATAACTGAAAGGTAAAAACAACTCACACAAACTATTAATCCATTGAATCTGTTGATTACTTTCTACTCCTAGGAACAGTTATTTGAACTACAGAAACTATTTTAATATGGATCCATTCCTATGGCATTACACCTTAAGATGAACTTTTAGGGAATTTGGGTGGATTAGCAGTTATTGAGTGGGATGTGACGGGAGACCTGACTATCATCAAGTGCCCTTTATACACAACAGCTGAATTTAGTTTTTTCTTAAATTGCTGTTCAAGTACAGTGTAGATTTTAAAACTATTCCACTTCTTGTCAGCAGCATTAAGATGACTACCAATAACTGCGAAGGGGTCTGAGATTTTTCCTTACTTGTAAGCTAACCAAACAGCCTGTCCCAATTTTATGAATGCTGGAAGATTCCTTGTAAGAAACAAAGGGCCATTATATACAGTCAGTCCCCTTATCATTATGTTCTATGCTAGTACCTTTAAGCCCAACTTCTCCATGGCAACATGACCTAGGATAAGTTAACACCTGCACATGCAGAGGTTTGTATCATTCATCTGGAATCCAAGGCTAAGGGCTCAGCACTCTGAGCAAGCAGCAAATACCCTACAAACAGCAAACAATCAGGCCCAGTACCTCCTTGTCACTCCTGTCTCTAGGGAGTGAGCACCTACAGAGTAGTTCTAGTATGGCCATCTTGATGTACCCAGGTGCATGTGTAGCTACAGGAACTGCTTGGTATAAGGGGACATATAACCCCTGCACTCTGGCACACTGAAAACATGTGCAGGGATGCTTAAGGTCATGGCAGGCTACCTCTCCCAATAGGTCTACAGCTATTAATTTACTATTTGCTTGATGTGTACGTATGTTTCTGAGGTGTGTCCTTTGAAGTTTCTTTGAATTTGCTTTAAAACCAAAGAGGCTTTGCTTTGAAAAAAAATTATGTTTTAATTTGGTAAATGAATTCTCAGCTTGACCATTGTCAGCCTTGGTTTTGCGTGTGCTTATAGCCTTAAAATCTCAGCAAAGTACCTTATTTACCACCGCGCAAGTAGGTTTATAGTTGATTTTTCTTGGCCTCATCTTCGACTCAGTAGTTCTGTTTTATCATGCGTTGGCCAAGGGTTGTTTGGGATCACAGATTTATAGAGGTAGGACTTCTGTCAGATTTCCCACCTCAGCCCTGAGTTTTGTCTCCTCTTCTCCACGTCCTGTGAGACTCAGACACCACATTTCCATTGCATTCATTTTGCAGATGTCCCTGGTGCCAAGACAGCTGCTGACCTTTCTTAATTCGCGACTTTATGGTTTTGCTTATTTTATGTGTCTGAAAGTTACTTAATATTTTGCCACCATATCATTTAAAACTACACTTTACTTAATAATTTTAGTGGTTGTCGAAGACAGGGTCATTTCAAGTCTCCCGCATCTCAGTATTTGTACAGATGGTCCTCCTGTGCTTATTTTTTATGAGATAGTACAAACTATAAAGCCCAAAGAACTTCTCATTACACAATATGAGATTTATGACCACAGAGGATTTCATGGTTAGTTCACTTTCCTTGTTATAACTTACCTAAGTGATTCCATGAGAAAGGGACAGAATTATCTTCCTTTCATCATGCTCCGCTACTGACAAATTCCCAAGCACATTTGTTTACAGACTAAGGGAACATTGTAACTGTGAAATAGCCAACGATTTTCCTTCTCTTCTTTCCAGGGTTGTCCAAAGTTTCTTGGTATAACTGCACATAAATTGCAGGATCATTTTTCTCTTATAGTATAGGATGTGTAATATAATGGTTAGAATGTGTGCTTATGTATTCCAGAACACAAAGCTAGGATTAAAAGGAAATCAAATAATTTATTTTAATGTTGGAATAAGTTCAGTTATTTTATTAGGAGTCCCTTTTTTAAAAATTCTATTACAGTTATTACAAGGGTAAAATAAAAAAGGGACTTTTTAAAAACTTCAGCAGTCTTCAAGCTACTTGGTGTTTTACATGCGATTCAGATTCAGGGAGAGCGGAGTCTGCGAACTTTGATTCCCTCCTCCCTCTGGAGAGTTTCGGAGCAGGCCCCTGCTGAGCGCCCACGGAGCTAAGAATGCTTGACAGTCAGTTGAGAAACATTTCAGTAGATCACACCATCTACCTCTCTTAACCCAATGCTTCCCCCATGCATAAAGAAGATAAGAACATTAGCTTACCCCCTTTTAAGCACAGGGATTTAGCAAAAGATTGGACGTCAGAGCCAGCCCCATTATTATGATGGAAACAACCTCTGCTGTGACCATGGTCTTAAGTACAGGATGGCAGAGGGGGTGTGTATGAAAACAAGGAAGCACCATCAGTGGTCCTAAAACTTGGGAGAAGAACATGTAAGAAAAAGACTTTCTCTCCTAAATTCTTTGGAGAAATGCATGTGAGAAATAGGTTACTTATCCTAAATCCAGAGAAGGTAAATTAAGATTATGCCAAATATATTCTGCTGAAGACAGAAAATTTACATAAAATATAAAAGCTTTTTAAATGAAAAAATAATTTGCAAAGAAAAGAAATTTTTTCAAATACTTTGGATCCAAACAAGAAAGGGCTTGGAATCTTTGCTTCATTACATATGAGCTGAATTAGATTCAATAAAGAATATAAACTCTGATGTATAGGGTATTTTTTTAACTTTAAAATGTGAATAATAATATCTACCTAATAGTTTTGTTGTAAACATTTATTATAATAATGCATAAATACTTAGTAAACACTGAAAGAGTGGAGTAAATAGCAGCTGGGATATTTTAAATTTCAAGTATTATTAATATTTATAGAGTTTTTGAAAGCACAAATTAAATATTTTATTTAAAGTACATCTCATATTTCTTAAAAAGGTTAATTTTCTTTTCTTTTGTTGTTCCTAATAGCCTGTATTTATCAGTAATATATCATCCTTTATGATTAACAAAAAACTGTGGAAACTTAGGAAAAATTATGATTTAAATAAAATGTGCTTGATTAGCCTTAGAACTGAATTTTAAATTATTGCATGCATTAGGACCAATTTTATTTGTCCATTTTGTTAAGGTGTAGAAAATTTAGGTAACCTGTGTGCATGAACACAATTAGTATGTAAAGGATGCGGGTATACACGAGAAGACTGCTTACGGAGCTTGCACTATGAAGCCGAAATGATAAAGCTTTCTTGGCTTGTGAGCGCCCAAATTGAGGATGTAAATTATAACGAAATCTCTGGAAGTCAGAACATAGTCATTAGCATGTTCATGTTAATCTGGCTTTTAAAAAGCTTTTGCTAATTCATTTGCATATTCTTGAATAGTCCAGAATTTTGTCTGTTCTTTTCGCTATTATCACATAAGTACTTGATAGAGAAAAACAACTTTTAATTGTTATAATATCATACTTTAAATTGGAATTTTCCAATTTCCTAAGATAAAATGTGTAATTATTATAAGATATTTCCAGGTGAGATGTTTAGAATCATATAAATTGTTTTCTAGTTGAGTTGTGAAAAATTATGTACTATTGTCTATCAAATGATTAAGTAGATTTTTTGAAAGATCTCAAGTAAAATAGCCATTTGTGATACTATTTTTGAGACCCACTGTTTAATATAATTGAACCTTGCATATATAATACACATAAATCAAACATTTTCTTCATTCACAAAGTAATATTGATAGGATCAACTTTTAGATATAATCTGTTCAGCTAAAAATGATGAAAACAAACTTCTTGATAGGTTGATTATCAGCTGCTTTGTTACTGTTTACAATCATAATGTTACTGTTTGATCATTATTTTGAATTCTTCAAATAATTAAAATACTATTTCCTGGGTTTTAGAAGCATTTCAGTAACCCATGGTAGGATGAGGGCAACGTACTAGCCATGAAATAGTGACGTTGTTAATAATGACAATAATACACAAAAGTGTTCTTTCATACCCACAAATCATATAACATTTAATAAATCTTATATAATACTACATCTTTGAGACTGATTCATTGAAGATACCAGAATATTAGGGAAAAATACAAGTTTTTAGGGAAATATGGGGAATTATGAAAAAAATCCATTTAATTTGTTTTAAACTTTTATTATTATTTCCAGTTATTTAATAGCTAACTTGGTGTTGATATGACACAGCTTTACTTTTTTTAATTGAGGAATAATTGATATAATATTGTATTAATTTTAGATGTACAACATAGTGATTCAATATTTGTATATATGGCAAAATGATCACCAAAACTGTAGTTAACATCAGTCACCACACATAATTACAGAATTTATTTTCTTGTCATATCCAATGTTAAGATCTACTTTCTTAGCAACTTTAACACATACAATATGGTATTATTAAATATAGCCGTCATGCTGTATATTACATGAGTGTGATTTATTCATTTTGTAACCAGAAGTTTGCACCTTTTGATTTCCTCCTCGCCCCTCACCCACCCCCACCTCTGACAACCCCCAATCTGTTCTCTTTTTTTATTCTACAAGCTTTTTTTTATTCTACATATAAGTAGAATTTATACTCACACGACATTTGTCTGTGGTCTTTACTTTAAAAACAGTAGGCAATTATTTACATCATTCTAAACCAGTCCTGATTAGCTTACATCATCAGAACATGAAATGTATCTAATATTTTTATGTCATAACTGAGAAATTAGACATACCTTGCAAAACAAACAAGAGGGATGTTTATTTGCTTGATTTTCATGGTAGTAATTTTTGAAAATATTGCCCACTGATATATTAGTGTTCTTGTTCTCATTAATTTTTTTCTTTTTCTTTTTTTCTATGTACAACAAGATATTCCTTTGGAGGTCAGCAATACAACTTTTCAGTCACTGCTTGGATTGGGTTTAAGCTATGGAACTTGCTTCTAACTTATTTTAAAGAGAAAACAAAAATTTCCATAGGATAAGCCATCTTAAGAAAGAAAATTACGTTTATGAATATCTAGACCAATTATGAGTTTTGTGTGTCTAGATTGATGATGAGTTTTGAGTTTTGTTTTGTTTTGTTTTTTGAAGAGTTTTTCTTAATGAAAGTGGAAAGAATATCTAAATTAGGGCCAGGCATCTTTCCATATTTACAAAATCCTTAAAGTGTAAAATTTTGAGAACTTACTTGATTTTTAAGTTATTTTGACTATTTAGTAACTGACAGGTTTTGTTTCATACTATTTAAATTAAGCTGTATAATCATTATTGATAAAAGTAAACATGTTTCATACTCATACATTATGTTTAATAGCACAGAATCACTGAGTTCCCTCTATAACTATAAAGCACATTGGAGTTATTCTGAGATCAAGTTTCTTAGGTGAAATAACTATAGTAGCAAAGACATAAAGAATACTTGAGTGACTACAGGCTGCCGGTCTGGTCAAAGATACAATTGGGTTAACTAACTGTCAAGTCCTCTCTCTTTTAGTTGCTGGATAGCTATCGAAGGTGTAGTAAATTTCCATCTGTGAGCAAGTTAGAATCCACTGATGTATGTGAAATCCTGGGACAGGAAGAATCACAGATGGGGAGATTGAGACGTTACAGATTTAGACAGGCTTTTTTCTTGAGTGGAAATATTAAAAACTATAAACTATCTGATATTATGCCCAAAACAGTCCTTGGTAACTGATTAAAAAATTAAGCTGCTTATTCTCATTTTTAGTTTAATAAAGAAACTTGATACGTGTATTTTCAATGGCATTTTAATGTAAGAAACTTTTTAAAGGTTTTGCAATTTAAGATTCTAATGTCTAATTGTAGCTTGATTTGCATTTTCCTTATGCTTTTTTCTCCTGAGTTATACATCATTAGATGGACTACAGATTAGATAATAATATATCGATATTAGTTTCCTGCTATTAATTATTCTGTGATTATTTTTGAGAATGCCTTCTTACAATGTATACATTGCAGTATTTAGGGGTAAAGCATTACGTTGCATCATCTACAACTTGATATCAACATTTAGAAATATAATATTATTTTACATGCATATATTATTGTAGGCTTACTATATCTATAGATAGCTGATAGCTGGTAGGTAAGAGATAGAATAATAAAGCAAATGAGCTAAAATGTGAACAACCTGTGACTCTGGTAAAGGACCTAACCTGGAAGGTTATGAGGTAACTGGCGTGTATTGCACTTGACTTATGTTTAGGAATTCACGCTTTCTCATCATTGCTGGATTCCAATACTGTTAATTTCTTGCCAGCTCTTTGGATATTTATTGCCATAATCCCCAGATATAAAGTTAAAAGTTTTATTTATAATAGTGACAATTGAAGTGAATAAATTAAATATTGAACATATAATTTAATTATCAAATTCTATTTAGCTATGTCTTCTTTTCATAGTAACCATTTCATAGTTTTATTTCATATCGGGTGACTGTTTTTCCATTAATCTTCTCATGAACTAAAATATTGTGTGGGGTTTTTACAATAAAATTATACATGTTAGTATGAAGCTGACCTATCTTAGAAAAAAATAAGATTTCCAAATCAATGTAGTATTGTTTTTATTTCTTATCGAGCACCAATATATATGACTTATTAGTTATTATTTTTCTCACTACTTGAAATCTCCTTTCAATTTTAAATAACCACTTAAATTATTACTTTCCCTTATTGATCTTTGCTTCATACAAGCAAAATTAACTGTGTTTACTAAATACTAAAGTGGGCAAAACCAAAGATTTGATGCTAACACCGTGTGTATTATAGGCAGTCTTCCTTTTCCCACAAATCATGTGAGTGGGAAATGGATCAGGGAGCAGAACAAAAGAGTCAAAAGAAGGAAGAGAAGCATGGCCACAAATATTTAACATGTTTTATTTGAGAATATTACTGAATATCAGTCAATTATTTGGAATAAAGTGACTTAAATATAGTGTAGGGGATAAAGCAAAAAAAAGTTATACTGAAAACTATAATTACAGGTGAAAAAGTGTGGGGGTTTAATTTGTATCAGAATGTCTCTTCCCTAATAAATAACACACAAGGAGCTTTGACTAGAAATAAATGGTAAAGATTTAGTCAAGGGCCGTAGGTATGTAGACCAGAATCACAGGTAGACAAAAAGCCCAAAGTGTGTTGAAGAAGAAAGAAAAGTTAAGATATTTTAATGTAAGAAATGTTTTCTAAAAATTCAAATTTTACATCATAACTTTCTTATAATAAAAGGTGCATTATTGAAACTAATCAGTCCTACATCCTTAGCCTTAGGATTGGTTCTGACAACTTTGCATCAGATGGTAGGTTTTCTGAGTAATGGATGTCAGCTTATTTGGATATGTGAGTTTTTTGGCAGGTACTCTGAGACCCTCTCCAGTAACTAGATAGGATGCTGCTTGATTCATAAATTGTTCCATAAAGCCAACTAGATCTTTAAATCCATTTGGGTGATTTTTTTTAAACAGTACAGAGAATTGTAAAAGCTTCTTTTTTTTAAAGTAATTTCAAATGGATTTCCTGTGAAAATAAAGAAAACCTAATTTAAAATGGAGTCGAGAAGCCCTGAAGGGGGAGCTCTCATGCACTTGCCATCATTGCTACCCTTACACAACCAAACAGAAGAAGAAAAATAAGAAGACAAAAGAGGACATTTTTCATGTAGGAATTTCATCTCCTGCTTTTAAGCAAAGAAGAAGACCCACTCCGACGCCAGCAATGCACAAACACCTCTCGCAGCAAATTAGAAACCGCTGCAAACTCAAATTTGTTCTCCACTGAACTTTTGTTCAAAACGACCTTCCACAATTTTATCCTAAAACCTAACAAAGCCTAACCTTCCCTTTGTCTCCTCATAGTCGCCTATGGTTTGTAAAGCCTTGCTCATTCCGGATTGCAATTCTCTGCTAATTCCAAATAAACTAATTTTGCTGGTAAAATAACTAGGCAGTTGTATATTTGAGCTTGACATTCCATACACTGACTATGGCCAGCTTGACTTATTTGGAGAAACTTATAAACTGGAAATTACAGTACATTCCGTGTCTTCTTTGAACACATAAAAGTGGCCTGGACAAATTCTTTTTTCCTCTTAAATGAGATATTCAGAGTACTCCCAAAGAACAAGAGAGGCACTTTGCTTCAACAAAGCTGCATTTAACTTTGCCTTTTAAAGAGCAAAGGGACATTCTTTCCAGTAATACAGGTATATAATAGAATACGAATAGAAAAATCACTCCAGGCTATTACAAAATAGACAAGCATGGAGTTATGTTGTTTTTCCCATAGCTTATAAAAAGTCAAAATCCCACTTGTTTCCATTTTTTTTTCACTTAGTAAAAATCAACAAAGTCTGTTCATGTGTATTTCCTTGGCCTTATCTCCCATAATTGCCACAAGCTGCAGTCTTGTAGACTCTGTTTTTGAAAACAGAGCTCTGGAATATTCACTTCTTTAAAAATAAAATAAAGCAATGGACAATTTATATTCTATCAAAACAGTCTTATTTTAATCTGTCAGTTTTTCTATATTTTATACAAAGTTATAAATTATGTGCAGAAAGAATGTAAATAATATAAGCAATTAAAATACATAAGCATATTCTTGTAGGTATATGAAGATATATACATGACATGAAATCATACTGACCAATAACAAAGTTAAATTTTAATCTCCTTGAATTTATAGAGTCACTATTTACTTAGAAAGGTAGAGTCAGTATGATAACAGATTTAATTATATTCCTAATTACTTCTCCCTGTTGTGAGCATTTGATGTTTAGCTTGATATATACTGGTGTAACTCCTGGAGAAGATTAAATTTTTTATTGATTCATATAATTTCCCTCTCATGTAGATTTATGTTATTCTTTCTGTTGCACAAACATTTTAATGAATTTGTGTGGGGTAAAGAAATGAAAACATTTTAGCTAATCAAGACATAGAAAATAAAATCCAAATCTATTTCTCTTTGATGGATTTATGGGCGAACTATCTTAATCATTTTCTCAGCAGTGTGAATGTATTCGCTGTTTTTAAAGACAATAATTGGATTGTGGCAACTACATTAAATATATCTCAGATCAAACTTGATAATTAGAAGTTAAACCAAAATATTATCATAATCCCTTGCCCACATTGGTATCATCTGTTGAAGTCATATTATCTACCAGTATTTTATTTAAAATATATAGATGACCAATGGTCTCTTTTAAGACATGCCAAAATAAAAATGAAATAAAATTACAAATATGTTAAACAAAAATGTTTACTGACACTTGGCATTGTTTAACAAGTTGGTATTTACATGCCTCCATATGTTTTTATTTATCCATCTATATTTTAATAGAAATATGAAAATGAATAATGGCATACATTAGTACAATGCTGAATTTTCTCTAAATTTCCAAATATATTTATTTATATTAGCATACTTTCAATATATTATAGTACCTTGTTTATAAAGATTATATGTTTATACGTTAAGAAGTATTTATTTATCCTAGTACCCAGTGAAAATAATGTTAGCTATTTAACTCAAGCAATTACTTTTACAGTAACCTTATTTTTGAAATAAGGAGAGAAGCTGGCTCATTCATTAATGACATTTGAACATAGGATGTTTATCCCTCTCCCGAACTTGATTAACCCCTGCTAGTAGTGGAGGAGAAAAAGACGGCGGGATTTTTCGCCTAACTTTGACAAAAGACTAAAGAAGGAGTCTTAAGGCCCTGTAAACAGGGTGTGAGAGGGAAATTAGAATATCTTTTTAAAAGTCTGTGAGAGCAGAGCAGGAGGGCGATGTGCTGTCCAGGTAGCCCTGGAGCAAAGGCTGAGGGAGAAAGGAGTGCCATGAGACTGAAGATGTCTGCTCTGGCAACAGCGGGCTTGGTAGGGGAAAATCAGGAACCCTGGGGCTCCTGATCCCCGGTGTACTCTGTTTTTAAGAAATACTGAAAGTGTTACTCTGTTCCAAAAAAAAATCAACCAAGTAACTGTGAAGATCTAATTGGCTTTATTAGGTGACTCAGGAACTCACGAAGTATGCTCTGAGGAATTATATAAAAAGCAGCGTTCTTATAGAAAAAAAGGTGGGGCCAGGGAGCTTTAGGAAAAGAGAAGAAAGGATTATGTGTAGGCCAGGACACCTTTCTGAAGGGAGAGGGGAGGTGATGGAAGGACAAAGTTTTTATTACACAGATTGCCTGTTCTTTCTTTGGGGGATGGAGAGGGCCCCAGGGACAGAGAACCTGTTGGTGTTCACCAGAAAATTCTAGACTGGCTGATTAACATTACTTTTCTGTGAAGGTTAAAACTGCAATTAAGGCAGGTATAAAGTATAGGTGTGGAAGCATGGGCTTTTGCACGAGTAATGCCATTTGGGGCCTGTGCTTTTCATTGGGACAATGGAGAAAGGCCTAGCTTTGGAAAGGGAGGGAGAAGCTTGTGTGCCTCACAGCCAGAAGTCAGGGCAGGGACCACTGGCCGCTGCGTGGGATAGGTCACCATGGCCCCATGAACCAGACAGGGCAGCTCACATTTATTAGTACCGTTCCCTGTATGCAGAGTTGGAAGGGAATATTATGACGTGTAATGAGAGCTTCTGAATCATGTGAAGACAGATAAGAACTTAGGAATTTCAGAAGAGAGATTTTCCCACTGAAATAGAATTGTTTCCAAAAATGTTCCTTGTGCCTCTCTGTTCTACTTTTCTTCTATTTTTTGTCTTTTAAAACTAAAATTTTCTGATAAAACTTGCTTTTAAAGACATTAATCTAATTACTCAAGGAGATTGCTCTTGTTGATGTGGCTCAGTGGACTGAGTGCCAGCCTGCAAACCAAAGGGTTGCTGGTTCGATTCCCAGTCAGGACACATGCCTGGGTTGTGGACCAGGTCCCCAGTAATAGGCACGCAAGAGGCAACCATGCACTGATGTTTCTCTCCCTCTCTGACTCTCTCTTCCCCTCTCTAAAAAATGAATAAATAAAATCTTTAAAAAACAAGAAGGTATTACATTATCATTTTAATCTATTATCTTTAGATTTTTAAGATTGAGGTAAAAATGATTTAGAAATGGTTTGCATTTATGTATGTGATTAAAAAATCTTGAGGTACTTACAAATTTAGAAATATAAATGGTATGCATATACACATGTGTGTCTATAATTGTGTAAATATAATTACGTAATTAGTGGGAGAAGAATATGTATTTTCAGCATTTTGGATTATGAGAGAAAAGTGCAGAAAGCTTGGGTATTGTTTTTGGTTTTATTTGTTTGATTTCTTCTCCCTAACAGTAGTCATTTCTCTTTGAAACTTATTATATTAATAATTCAGTATATTAATAATTTTTCACTTCTGTGATTTTTCACAAATTCTGTGAAATGGATTTTTTGCAATATTCAGAAACTTTCATAATACCTTTAATTTTTTCCTTTGAGATACACTTCTTATTTTGCATATATATATATATTTCTAGCAGTTTCTTGGATAATCTAATACAGCATATTCTAGGCTTGGAGAGTTGTCTTATTTTCATATTAAATTTAATTCATCATTGATATGTTATATAAAAGCTCACCCTCATGTCTTGCATTTTTGTAGCAATTTATCTTACATTTATAGGATATCAGGTATGGAAATTAACTGAGAAGATCTGCAGGCATCCTTCTTCCTGGTGAGACAGAAGAATTTATGTCCATATATTTTTTCTGTAAACCTTTCTGAATAAGTTGGTTAATAAAACATAAGTTATCTATGAAAATTCTTATATTTTCATTTCTGTAATCTAAATGCCATTTTTTCTATGTGGCAAATATTTCTTTTAGAAGATGAAGAAATACCTGTTTTATTTTGATTTTATGTTTCCTGTGCTAAAATGGTAGTCTCAAACATATTAAAAAGGGTAGAATTACTGTTAAAATTTCCATAATAAGAGGACTTGCTGAAGCTTAATTTAAATCTCGTGCCATTACTGTGAACTTCATACACAAAATTAGGACTTGGACCTGCTTCGTGAGCAGCAGCCAGTGACTATTGCAACAAAGGATTTAGAGGGAGCGAGGATCTACTAGATAGACTATTTCATTTTTAAAAAATGTTTTAAGAGAGGAAGTCTGCATTTAACCAGAACTGCACCATGGCAAAAAAAAAAAAAAAAAAAAAAAAAAGGAAAGAAAGCCGAGTATCGTATGAAAAGAATCATACTATAAAATGGCTATAATTTCAGATAAGATGATATAAAAATATCCTGTTAAATATGTTTTAGCTTTAAAAAATGTTGAGAAACACCACAGGAACCAGTTTTAAAGAAGGAAAAAAAAAACAGAGTTGGGCAGAATTAATTTTGGGTTTTCACAGCCAGAGAGAGGCAATAGATAAGACCTTGGCCAGCTGATGATGGAGAATTTTAATGAGATCCTTGCATGAATCCAGGCTCTAACAATCATTTATCTTAAGGGGGAAGACTGAGTTAGAAGAAGACACCTTACTAGCAAAGGGATTGAGGGGGAACTTTTTACCTGAACCCGAGCATCAGTTATGGAAATTTTTAACTAAAAATTTATAACCAGTGTCCTCCACTCCACTTAGGATTAATATAAGAGAGGCTCTGAGATGCTAGTCTTTCTGAGAATAAAGCAAAAAAGCACATATTCTCTGTAAGGAAAATTCCTTCAACCGAGGTTCATCAGGGTTTCCCCATAGAACGATGAGCCAAGTATGAAAACACAATTTAAAGTCATAAAGCACATTATGACATATATATTGCTTCTAGGTAGGATCTTGTAACAGGATTTAAAAAAAAAATCTTGTTGGATATTTGAATAAGGATTTAGGTAGTAGGGCAGGATGATGTTATTGTTGATCTCCTGTCTCGGAAATTATATCGTTGATATGTAAGATAATATAACTTACATACTAACCATATAATGACTGAGTGAGTAGAGCAATGAATCTGAACCAAATTTTGCATCAACTTGAACATTCCTCTACAGAAACTATTCAGGTGATTCAGAAGGCTGCACTATGGGCAACTGTTGATGGGCAGCTTCATCACGACAGAACACCCATTCATCCTTCACATATTTTGCAGAACTTTTTGGTGAAACATCAAATCACCCGAGTGACTCAGCCCCTCTACAGCCCAGATGTGGTGCCCTGCAGCTACTGGCTTTTCCCCCAACTAAAATCTCCTTTTAGAAGGAATAGATTTCAGACCATCAATGAGATTCAGGAAAACAGGATGGGGCAGCTGGTGGTGACTGGGAGGACTGTGTGAGGTCCCAAGGTGCCTACGCTGAGGAGGACTGCGGTGTCATTGTCCTCTGTACAGTGTTTCTTGTATCTTCTTCAATAAATGTCTCTATTTTCATGTTGTATGGCTGGATACTTTCTGGACAGTCTGTCTCTCCCCCCCTCCATATATATATATATATATATATATATATATATATATATATATATATATATATATATATATATATAATCTTCTAAAGGGAAATTTACTTAAGACTTAGGACCATTTTTACCCTCACTCTTTTCATTAGTTTAATGCTTTAATCTCAGTCTGCTCTGTATTATTCTGGATATTGCACCTCTCGTTACCGTTATTGCTTCACACATGTAATAAAACACCAGTCAGCTTCCTTGAGGGTTATCTGGAGAGCTTGCTGAGCTATTTAGACATCTTAAAATATAGTACCAACTAATCACTTGCTCTCAGCATATGACTTCATCCCCGCCCCCCACCCAGTACTTAGGATAAAATGTATATGACCCTATTTATATAGCCTGGGTTAATTTAATTGACTTTTCCATCTAGGTAAGAACACCTTTTATCCCTAAGCATCTTATTTGCATAATCCTAAAACTGGAAACCCACTTAAAAAGGATATTTTCCTTAGGAATATGAGATCTACATTCGGCTATCTCATGTCCAACATATACACGCAGTTGGGATTATGCATTGAAATTCCTTGTAGTTGACTATTGCTTAATCCAAGACCAACTAGAAAAATTCAGTAAAATACAGAAATGGTGTGTTTGTTTTATAGCATTTCAGACAGATGTATACTTATGACTCGTACACATTTCTGTGCTGTACGTATAGAGACAGCCCCCATTCAAGGAAGGAAATGCTTCTCAGCTTTGGGATAGTGTTGAACCCCAGTAAACAACTTGTACTCCAAATACTAACTTGGTGTTTGCTTCACCAGAAGCCAGCCTGGTGCAGTTTCTTTATATCCTTTAAACCTCCTTCAAGTAACATGCCAGTACATAATGCACAATGAAAATATTGTCAAAACATTGCTGATAAATTCCACTTTATGAATATTACCTAATAGGTAATGAGAATGGAATTTGTTAGGTAGGGTTTTGTGGAGTTGGTGAGACTTAGTTTGACATTTCAAAAAATAGGTATGTCTTCTTATAAGATTAAGGGATGTAGCCCTGGCTGGTGTAGCTCAGTGGATTGAGCGCGGGCCTGCGAACCAAAGGATAGTGGTTCGATTCCCAGTCAGGGCACATGCCTGGGTTGCAGGCCGGTTCCCAGCAGGGGATGCATGAGAGGCAACCATACATTGATATTTCTCTCCCTCTCTCCTTCCCTTCCCCTCTAAAGATAAATAAATAAAATCTTTAAAAAAAAGATTCGGGGATATAAGGAACATTTTAGGCAGAGACTGTTTTATATGGAAAGATAAGAAGATACACACAAGTAAAGTAACCACAAATCTGGTCCTATGAAGGAGGTATGACATGAGGTATAGTCACAGAAAACTAAGGACACGTTCTTTAGCAGCTGTCAGGCATCCTAATGATTTTAATATCTCTCCTGTGATATATATTTTTGCAAATGCAGATATAAGATAAGGTGCTACTCATCACTAACTTTAACAGTCTATGAAAACTCTTTTGACATTTTCTTTACATTGTCATTTCTATAATGATTCATTCGTACTTTAGATTGACATTCATTTAGGCCACCTAAAGATTTTAAAAATTCAAGTCAGCTTTTTTTCTTTTAAGTTTGAAAATATTGACAACTCAAATATTTTTAAACCATAGTAATTCTATCCTGAAAATATTTTTTCTGCATTATAAAACAAAATATTTTTTACTGAATAAAGTTGTTTTGTAGGCTTCTTTATTCCTTGTGGCAATAATATAAAACAGTGAGAATGGAACTTCATCACTGTGTTAATGCTACCAGAGCTCTGTGATTAGTATATCACTGAATTGAGCATATTGGTTGTATATATAAACACTTTTCCTGGTTTCTCTGATTATTTGTCAATAACATCAACTTTTTTCTTCTGCTGTGAATAATTATTTTCCTATTTTCTTTGAGCTAGATTGGGCTCATGGGTAATCTTACTGGAATTTATACAGATGGATCTGTCCATTTGTCCTTCCTCAGGGAGTGTCACTGTTTATGCATGAAATAAGTTTTATATTGCTGGGCTAGCAGCTTTATTTTCAATGATTTTGTTTAAATTTTTCTTTTATTTGCTGATTTTTTTAATCTTCTAAATTAATAATAATTTTAAAATTGATAATAATAGACTCCTACTGATTGGAATAATTTTCCTGATAAAACATTCTTGTATTATTTTGTTTTTCACTTGAAAAAGTGGCCCTGGCTGGTGTAGCTCAGTGGATTGAGCATGGGCCTGTGAAGCAAAGGGTTGCTGGTTCGATTCCCAGTCAAGGCACATGCCTGGGTTGCAGGCCAGGTCCCCAGTAGGGGACACATGAGAGGCAACCACACATTGATGTTTCTCTCCCACTCTTTCTCCTTCCCGTTACCTCTCTAAAAATAAATAAATAAAATATTTTAAAAAATAAAAAAAAGAAACAAAAAGCACAAACACTATTTTTGAAGTGATTGCAATACACATGTGTAAGCGAGCAATAATACAAGTCAGAAAAATTGGAAGGAAAAAAGCCTAGATAATTGTTGCAGTGTCCTTTGAAGACATTTATATAAATTATTTTCTTTACCAATGAGATATGGATTAAAATTATTCTTAGAAGTTTACCTGATGCCTTCTTGGTAATGAGTTTGTCATGATTACAGATAGTTATCGTTTTGGTAAATCATTTCTCCCTTCGAGTATGTGTGGGTTTTTTCGGTGGATGCACCTGACTTCTAAGTCTCTTCTGAAGAAAACGAAAATGACAGGACTTCAGAGGTCTGTTCGCTGGAATATTTTTTTTTCCAATTATCTGTGTCAGCACAGAGAGAAATAATGTTAATTCTGACCTAAAGATATGGTTCAAGGATCTTCTCTTCACGCACTCTCAGTTAAGATTCTCATTGATCTTTTTTTAAGTGAAGGCCATTTAGCAAAGATTTTCTCCAGTAAGTCCATATTCTTTTAAAGTTTTCAAATTCCTAGTACAGTTTTTTTTTCTGTTAGTGATATTAGAAATACCAGGTAATTGGCATTGTTGCACTTGTCCTCATTATCACTGTAGATTTTAAAAAACAGTCTAGCGTAAGTGCAAGATTCCAAGTTAATTGTCAATTATATTCTTACTGAGTAGAAAAAACATCTGGTTTTCTAAACCCCTGATTACAGCCTTAAATCTGAAGTGAATATTTAAAAATACATTGTAATTTCACAATCTTGAACACAAATATTAAATGATATACAATAATGATTGCAATTTCTTATATGATAAAAGCTTTGTGTGGGGAGAAGGAAAGTTTTATTTATAGAGAATCATTGTTATGAAAATACATAGATACACTGACTTTAGGATGACAACTTACACATGCTTTAAGACTTTCCATATATAATACAACTTAAAAACGCCATTTATTATACATCTGTGAACAGGAAGCCCTATGTTGAACTGGATTAGTCTAGTAAATTAAACATTATAAAGCCAAAGGGCAATTACAAAATCTATATCAAAAAGTCATAAAAATGAGCTTAATATCTGATCCCCAAAATAAATAAGGATGTACACAAAAATACAGATCTAAGACATTCCATAGTAGCATTTATAAAAGTAATATATGGGAATAGTCATAATATTTTAAAATAAATGATTACCTATGAAATGTAGCACACCTATATGATGCAATGTATACTTTATATTTGATTACCGTCACACTAACTTATTTTGCATAAGTACATTTGTTGGCATAAAATATCAACATGATACATTATGCATAAAAAGTTTAAAAATAACGTGTATAAATGATGTTCCTGTGTACATTTTAGTATTTATTTATTTAAAATATGGAGGATAATATGCAAAATGTGTTTTCAGAAATAGCATTATTACTGATGTCAACTTGCCTTTTGATTGTGTGTTTATGAACTTACAATACCTCAAATAAGATGCAGCAATGATGATGATGATTGTTGTTACTGTTATGCTAATGAAGAGCAGACAGTGTCAGTGCTCTTCATTTCTCTAGTATTTTCCCATCACTTTTATGAAATGCACATAAAAATATCTGTCTATGAAAGATAATTTCAGATTACCTATCTTTTATTAAGATAATCTGAATTATTAAAATAATCTGATTATTACAGATAATCTGAATTATCTGTAATTCAGATAATCATTTTTATCTGAATTACAGTCAGATAAAATGATTGTACTTCTATAGCAGCCTTAGTTAGGCTATAAAGCAATGCAAGCAACAATGTAGGGCAAGGAGAAAAATTATCTTACCTTTTCATAATTCTATTCAGATTAATTAAATACACATTTTAGGGATGATATTAAATATTAAGTTTGTGAAATGCCTTAAAGAAAAAAACATTTTCAAATCTCATGATGCTAAAGTTGAGCTTACGCCTATAAACATTATTTTTTAGTGTAAAGTTTTGTGCTCACGATGCTTTCACCTAACTTCTTGCTGATACTTTTAAAGATTATTCACATTCTGAGAGTCTAAAATGATAAGAAGCTAGAAACATAGATAGACAGACAGACAGATAGGCAGATGGATAGGTGGTAGCAAATGACAAAAGAATATCAATCAATTTTCCCCTAATTCAGCAGAAACTGATTTTATCTCAATTGGAATTTTGGCATCTCAACTTCTTAAAATTATATTTCAAGGGTGAAAATTTTTCACAGCTCTATCTGCCCTTTTATCTCTTTAATTGAACACCATAATGATGCAATTAACTATGACAATGCAAGTAAAATATGAACACAAGTAATTTCCACCAAAATTGGATAATCTTAATGAAGTTCTTTTTTTAGTCGTCATAGACGCTGTTGCGCTAGTTTTAATAACTCATCTGTGCAACTGAAATTGTAACACCACTCAAACAATAGCATTGGAGTTTTTTAAAACTCAACCCCAAATTGATTTTTCCTCTAAACCCATAAAATTTGTCAGACACAGTAGTTGTAATTTTTAATTACATTTATTCAAGTACTCAAAATTTCCACTTTGCAAATCCTTTGTGGAGATGGAAAAAAATTACAGGGTCCAGCACAAATAGCACCTCTTTTTTATTACAAAATCATAAGCATGTACCTCTGTAACATAACAATATCACACTCAAGCACACCATGTAAGGTTTTATGTGAAATGTTCAAATTGCTGTCCACCTCATGAGAGGCATTCACGTGCCCTACCAACCGTACTCAAGCAAGCCCTCCTTCCGCCAGGTCCTGTCGTTTTCCTGATCTGTAAAACTCATCACTTGCAAAATATTTTTAAATAAAACTCTTCCCTTAGATGGCAATGAACTTCAGCAGAAATCGTAGAGAGGAATATGATACTCCTTTTCATACACCTGAAAATTGTATAAGCTGTATAAAATTAAATGTTATTATAATCAACTCACATAATATCAATTAAATCATTACTTCTAAGAGCTTCTCTATAAACAAAGCTAGGTTATACTTGAATACGGGTTTTGATTCTTTCAGGACTGGGAGACCTCTGACAGGGAATGGGTTCTGCCCACACTCCATGCCATGCATGGACAGGGTCAGAGTAAGAGGTAAAAGGAAAACCTAGCTTCTGTGGTAATGAAGGAACAATAAGGGGATCGTCGGTATTAGGAGAAACACCAGGGAGAGTGAATACACACAAGCTCTGCACACCGAGAGCACCGGGAACCACCTTGCGTGGTGCAGTCAGTCGGCTACACTATGAAAAGGTGACAACGATTGAGCTTCCAGGGACCCCTGTACTTGGCTCTCTTTGGTCTTCCCAGGCCAGTGCCTTTGAGAGATCATAAAACATAAAAGACTACATCAGTTTGATCAACGTCAGGTTGCAGTGGGGCCATCAAAGAGATCTCATACCACTGCATTCAGTGGGAAGTTCAATATCACGCTTGTGAGAGATTCATACTTCAAGGCATTGCCAAGAACAGTTATAAAAGTCTTTTGGCTTTTCTCCTGCATATGTGATGAAAAATAGATGATTATTCAATTCTCAGCATGGGACATGTCTATCCACACCCAACCAATGAAAATACGTGAGTCATTTTGGAGAATGTGCCAAAACGTTGATTCTTGTCCTGGAATGATGTATTTCACAGAGACACAGAGTTACGCGTGTGTTGATGTCATAATTTATCTTTGGGGACAGAGGAGAGTACCCAGAGAACAGGCTGAGGCAAAGTCAGTGTCCCAGTTAACGTCTGCGGAGATGTCCTTGGTTAGAGTGATGCTGACTTCTCCGTCCAGCCTGGAGGGCAAAATTGGACATTCTGTGAACTTTTGATCCATCTTGAAAAGGAGAATTTCATTTTGAAATTGGAAGGAAGTATTCAGTTCCTTTTCAGGCTCTCGCTTTCCACTTGGACACTGGTGCTTATGCACTCCGTGGACAAAGACGGAGTCTGGTTACATATGCATTGGCCGGTCTTGGGGAGGCTTTTGCCAGAAAGATGTGGTTGGCATAGAGCAAACACTTTGTGAGTAACAGTGGGCCCCGTAAATGCTCAGCTATTTCTTGGTGTAGATAGACCCCACTCCTTTATGGTGGTTTGGTGTCATGGCGGGGAGAGCTCAGTTCCTTTGGGTTACAGCAGAGGTAATAGGTACACATATTGGATTAGCTTTCAAAGTCCAGTGATTTTTTTCCTAAGACATAGCTACTTTATGTGAATCTAGATGTGAAACAGAAAGACTGATTGAAGTAAAAATCATTATATCTCATTGTATACAAGTGTGTATGTGGTTTTAGTAATACCGTCCTAATGGTGTGACCCTAGAATTTGACTATTATTGTTGCCTCATCAGTGTGCAGAGGTGGATTTCTGTTGGCATTAGACTGTGGTCTATGTCCAGGAGCAACAGCTGAGATTTATCCATTATGTAGGGTGTTCATTGTCACAGTTAGGGATCCGTGTATTTAAATATATAATATTTAAATGTTCTATAATCATACATACTATATTTATATATCCATACAAACTAAATGCATGTCATATGTAAACACTCTGCTACTCTCACAACATTCTTATTTCTGCACGTGCAACATCTAATACAAAACATGGTATATACTAGGTGCCTAATATGTTATTGAAAAGCAAGTTATCATCTTTAACCTGTGGCAGGAACACCAGTGTTGTCATAGAACATGATCTTGCTCAGCACACATCCCTAAGAAGTGAAAAATTATCAACATCATCCTTTAAATGGTCTCACGTCTTGAGTAGCTTAGCCTCTCCCAGTGATCGTCCTCACAGTGGAGGACGGGGATGATCCAAACGTTCACATGTTCCTTTTACAAAATGTGGCCTAAGAATGAGATAGCCCCGCAGTGAAACCAGTGATTATATTTAAAATGTGAATGATACAAACAACACAAACACAAGGCTTTCAAATTTCAGTCTAACTACTTCTCAGAATTAGGGATTTATACATAAAAATAGTAAATCCAACTTTAATATTGTCTGTGCGACCATCATAGAATCTTAGAGCTTTAAGTATTTCAGAGTAATTCTGTCTGAGGGCCTCATTTGTCCAGACACAAAGTCCATAAGATTAAGTGAATTCCTCAAGGTCGCATAGCTTGTTAGAACATGCTCCCTGACCTAGATCTCCTGGCCCTTTGAGGATACTCTTTTAACATCAAAGGCTCTTTTGTAGCCCTAAGTAATGTGTTGTTATCATTCCACTTTCCACAATTATATATCACCCAAACATCTCTAATTTAGCATAAATAAACTAGAGTTGTCTAACAAATTATTTATGTAAAAATCATGGTAGAGTGTAACAGTGGCTATCCATTATGTACAGTTTGACTGTGTGCATTTCAATCGTATTCTGTTTTTTTCCCTATGCCACTCTGGTGTATCTCTGTCTCTTTCATGGAATAAAAGGTATAAAGACAATCTTGTTAAGCTAACTTAAAAGAAACTAAGTATTTTTATTATTATATATGTCATTCTCTAAAGTCTGTAAGTTAGTGATTCTTTAGAACTGGACTAGTTGTAGAGTATAGTCTGGAAATCACTCAGAAGATTCTGTTTTGCCTATATTGAAACCTATATAAGACTTATTTTTTTCACATTTTCATACAATATCATAGCCTCAAATGTGTTTATAAAACAGTAAGACCCAACATACTCAATGTGATTATTAAGTTCACCTTCAAGAGTTTGGCCAAATCTGATTTATTAGAGGAAAAAGTTTTCTTCGTGGCTGAGAAAAGCAAATCAAAACAGACAGATAAAAAAGAAATTTCATCCTTGAGTGTGTTATTTTGATAGGGCTGCCATAGTGAAATGCTACAATCCGTTGGCTTAAACAATGGAAATGTACTTTCTCACAATTTTGGAAGCTGAAAGTCTGAGAGGAAGGTGTCAGCAGGTGTGTTTTCTCTGGAGGCCACTGTCTTTGGCTTGCAGACGAGGGTCCTTGTCCCTGTGTCCTCACATGACCTTCTCTCTGGGCTTGAGCATCCCCAGTGTCTCTTTCTGTGTGTTCTAATTTCCTCAACTTAAAAATGCATAAGTCAAATGGATTAGAGCCCACCCTAAGGGCCTCATTTTAACTCAATTACCTTTTTAAAAAGTCCTATCTCCAAATACAGTTACACTCTAAGGTACAGGAGGTTAGGGTTTCAACATATAAATTTTGGGGACATAATTCAGTTCCTATTAGCCATAAGATTGTTCTTTATAATATGCATGAGAAAAAATTGTACTTTGGAGAAAGGTCAAATTTACAATAAGGTAGTTAATTTTATTCAGGTTATTTTTAATCTAAGTTAACCTTACTTTATAGATTTTTTTTTATTTTAAAAAACACAAAAGGCATGTGAGGAAAGAAGAAAGACATCCCAGAAATTAAAAAAAAACAAAAACAAAAACAAACTTGTATCATTGACCCATTTTCAAAAACTTTTAATCTGAAAATGCTGCTTTATCATCAATTACCTTCTTCTTAGTGGCGGAAAGGTAAAGACTGTAGAAAATGATAAGGGTTTGTGAATTTTCCACCACTACACGTGATATAAATTAAACTGTTCAGGAAGAAAGTATTTTAACATTGTACTTTTTTATACAAACAAAAGAAGTAATGAATACTTGTCTTACCTTGATATTTTCGAAGAACAAACCAATGACCCAGGAACTGGAAAAAAAGTTGCTGAATAACTTTTATCATATTCCTTTTCACATATTTTTCAACATGGCATTACGGTGATATCTGTGTTGCCTATTATACAGATTGAGCTAACCCAGGTCATAATGCATAAGGATGTTAATATTTCCAAAGCACTTGGTTGTTTCAGGCAATACATTGAAAAAGAAGTATAATTTTTAAAGTTGGTTGCCTTTTGATATGTTTCAGTAGTGATCTCGTATTTATCTAATAAATAGGCTGAACATTAATAAAATGAGTTCACACTTGAATGCTTCATGTTTCTCCCATTCTCACAATTATTCACAAACAGAAAATCAAGGAAACTGGAAATGCTTTTGAATTTCAGATGAAAAATGTTGCTCATTTTCCACATTATGAGAATATAATTTTATGATTTAAGGTGTTTAAATCAATGTAATTTTCTTTAAATAGGAAAATATATAATTGCCAGCTTTTATTATCGTATTTATTAGCTAGTGACTTAAATGTCAATAAAATCACTTCTCCATGTCTTTCCAAATGTTTATTGGATTATCCTTTTTAAATCCTTCATTAATCATTAGTAAAATTGTCTTTATAAAAACCCTGATCTTCTAAATATTTAATAGATTTTATATGCATCCACAAGTACTCATAAAAATGTAGTAAAAATTATTATTGCATGTCTTAAAAAATACATTTTGGTCAAATTATCCACTCAGTTATAAAGTATCCATAAGGGTAATGATTCTTTTGGGGGAAGCTAATGTGGTCTCTGCTATTTTGGTTGATGGTTCTAAGATATTTCAAGAAAAAGTTTCAATATCTTGTAGGGATTTAGTTTTATAATTTTGGAAGTGCAACTCTGTATGCAATGTTATATTTTAAAATGTGCTGGATATTAAAGTTATCTCATCATATTATATCCTTGTATTATAATTTTGGAATAAGATTTTTTGCCTCTAGGTATACACTTGTTTCTATAGTTTGCCTTTGAAGTAATGAGATGATGTTGCTAAAAAAAAAA
>PVKM010018642.1:0-24873 GCA_004027735.1 Carollia perspicillata | reverse complement strand
TCTCTTTTGAGAAATCAGCTGACAGTCTGATGGGAACTCCTTTGTAGGTAACCGTCCCCTTACCTCTTGCTGCTTCTAGAATTTACTCCTTCATTTTAATCTTGGCTAATGTAACTATGATGTGCCTTGGTGTGTTCCTCCTTGGATCCAACTTCTTTGGGACTCTCTGAGCTTCCTGGACTTCCTGGAAGCCTATTTCCTTTGCCAGATTGGGGAAGTTCTCCTCTACTATTTGTTTAAATAAGTTTTCCACTTGTTGCTCTTCCTCTTCCCCTTCTGGTACCCCTATAATTCGGATGTTGGAACGTTTAAAGAGGTCCTGGAGGTTCCTAAGCCTCTCCTCATTTTTTTGAATTCTTGTTTCTTCATTCTTTTCTGCTTGGTTGTTTCTTTCTTCCTTCTGGTCCACTCCATTGATTTGAGTCCCAGTTTTCTTCCCATCACTATTGGTTCCCTTTGCATTTTCCATCATTTCACTTATGAACACCTCCATTTTTTCATCTAATTTGCGACCAAAATCAACTAGTTCTGTGAGCATCCTGATTAGCAGTGCTTTAAACTGTGCATCTGATAGGTCAGCTATCTCTTGCTTGCTTAAAAGTATTGGCTCTGGGACTCTGAGCTGTTCTTCTGTTTGAGTCATTTTTGGTCAGGTGGCGCCCGTTAGGTATGAGTGGCGGAGCTGTAGGTGTTCACCAGGGTGGGGCAGCCCAGTCGCCAAGTTGTGATGCAGCCTGTGGGGGCGGGTTCATAGAGGGAACAATGGCGCCTGTTCGCACTCTCTGGAGTTTACGTCCTCTCTGCTGCCTCCCACAAGCAAACTGGACCCCCCGGCACTGGTTCCCAGGTGGGAGGGCCTATGCACACTCCGGGACCTTGCGGGTCTCCCCGGAAACCTTTCCTGTGAGGCTGGGAGCCTCTCCCGGCACCTTTTCAATCGGTGTTTTTAGGCTTTATTGCCTGTTGCTGGGGCCCTGGGCTGTGCGGTCTGTCTCACTGCCTGCTCTTGCCTAGTTTATCTGCACGCGAATGTGTGTCCATGGTTCACCAACTGCCCTGCGTGCCTTGCGTGCTCTGCTTGTCTTCTCCCCGCATCTGGGGTCTGCAAGCTCCATGCCACCTATGCTGCCCTGCACTCCCAAGCCTGGCAGCCACCACGTTTTCCTGCCGCTTTCCCTCTCCGGCGGCTGCCGACTCTGTCCCTCTTACCGGTCTGGTTGAATGGTTGTCGGACTTCCGTAATTCAATTTTCTGTGTTCTGGTTGTGTTATTGTTTATCAATATTTGTTGTCCTTAATCTTGGTTGTGAGAGGAGGTACGGTGTTTCCACCTATGCCTCCATCTTGGCCGGAAGTCGACACCTTTTTATTGGTTGATACTTATCCATGGCATTGATATCTAACTTGAGTTGGCATGTGGAAAGGAATAAATTTTGACTGATGAATGTTAGCATAATGTGACCATGCACATGCTGAAACATTCCTTCCATCTGCCTGATGGAGATTTTAGATTATTCATAAAGCAACTTTACTTCTTATATATGAGTTTATAATATTTGTACAGAATAATAAAAAGAATTGTTTAGTTTGATAGAGCAATTTATAATTAATGACAGAATAAATATCAAAGATGTAGTTCTAGAGCATCTACTACATCACAGGAAATGTAAACATGTGGGTGGCGTTACTGATGAAGTTATCTTGGCTTTAAATTTTGATTAATGTTTCCAATTTAAGCCTATAATTCCAGAGCTCAGAGAGGAGTCTGGAGGACCAAGGTAGATTTTTGACAAATTTAATATCTATCCAGGTCTACTGCCAGTGGTGTGCTGGAGCCCGCACATGCTGGCTTGTGAGAGACAATAGTTGTATTCAGGAATTTTGTGAGCCAGTTGTTAAACATCATCACTGTTAAGAATTAAATTAACAGTCCTATAATTATATAAATTACATTTTAAAATAAAGTTATTAATATTCAAAACTCATCATTTCCTAAACATTTGCTATACTTTATTATACTTTATATTTTATTATTGGCTTGGGATTATTTACATTTTTTGTATTTGCAAGGTGGAAATATTACATATAATGATATTGTACACCTTTTTCCAACCCACATTCACTGATATCATGTTGGTAGCTTGGAAGTGGCCACAGAAAGAATATTTATACAATGGAAATTGGCAAATGCTAAAAATTAGGACTGCATTTATTGTCTTGTTGATTATTTAGACTTGAGAAAGTGATGGAGGAAATGTTAATAATGTGAATTAAACTTAAATATGTGTTCTTCTACAGGTATTATATTGTGAATAACACAAAGAAATGAAGAAATATTCTTCCATTATTCCAAAAATATATGATTCTACAAAAAATTCACTTATGTCATTGATGAGTGAGTAGTTTCAACATATGTCTTCACTATTTCACTTTCATCTCATTTGTTGCTATTAATTAAAATATTGGCCAACATTCAGTCAGAATGTTTGTCAATGGCATGAGTGAAATCTTGCTGAATCAAATAATAATCAAACATTTATTTGTAGTTTTAATTTTGTAGCATTATTGTTGATAATAGACATAGCAGATTTTATAATATTAAATCTCAGAATTATAGATGTATGAAACTTTAGTTTATATATTTTGTTATTTATAAGTTGTGTGTTAAAATTCTTTGTCAGTTTATAATAAATGCATATACATGTGTATATGTGTACTTTTTTTCCACAGAGAGCTGGTCATTAGGCAGTTATAAGCACACAGTTGACTGGATACTATTAACCCTAAAAATAAGTCTGAAATGCTCTGCATCATGGTCCCAACATATCAACTGTAGGTTTGTGAAGATCCACAAAGAGGTTAAGAAGTTTTACTAAGATTTATTTGGCCCCAAAAATATAACGAAGACTTTTTAGGAAAGATTACTGTAGTAGCCTTTGGTTCTAATATCAATTTTTTTCTTAAAAGAAGCAGGTGTTTATGAATTATTCTTAGTATTTAGATTTCTGTGTGTAGTAACATTTTTAATATATATTTTATTGATTACACCATTACAGTAGTCCCATTTCCCCCCTTCATTCCCCTTCTCCTTACACACCCCCTCCCACCCACATTCCCCCCCTTTAGTTCATGTCCATGTGTCATAAGTTCTTTAGCTTCTACATTTCCCACACTACTCTTGCCCTCTCCCTGTCTATTTTCTCCCCACCATCTATGCTACTTATTCTCTGTACTATCTCCTCACTTCTCCTCCTCTCACTCCCCTGTTGCTAACCTCCATGTGATATCCATTTCTGTGGCTCTGTTCCTGATCTAGCTGTTCAATTAGTTTGCTTTTGTTTTAGGTGTGGTTGTTAATAACTGTGAATTTGCTGTCCTTTCACTGTTCATCTTTTTTATCTTCTTTTTCTTAGATAAGTCCCTTTAACATTTCATATAATAAGGGCTTGGTGATGATGAACTCCATTAACTTGACCTTATCTGAGAAGCACTTTATCTGCCCTTCCATCCCAAATGAAAGCTTTGCTGGATAGAGCAATCTTGGATGTAGGTCCCTGCCTTTCAGGACTTGGAATACTTCTTTCCATCCCCTTCTTGCCTGCAAGGTCTCTTTTGAGAAATCAGCTGACATTCTGATGAAAACTCCTTTGTAGGTGACTGTCCCCTTATCTCTTGCTGGTTCTAGAATTCTCTCCTTTATTTTAATCTTGGTAATGTATTTATGATGTGCCTTGGTGTGTTTCTCCATGGGTCCAACTTCTTTGGGACTCTCTGAGCTTTCTGGACTTCCTGGAAGTCTATTTCCTTTGCCAGATTGGAGAAGTTCTCCTTTGTTATTTGTTCAAATAAGTTTTCCACTTGTTGCTCTTCCTCTTCCCCTTCTGGTACCCCTATAATTTGGATGTTGGAATGTTTAAAGATGTTCTGGAAGTTGCTCAGCCTCTCCTCATTTTTCTGAATTCTTGTTCCTTTATTCTTTTCCGTTTGGTTGTTTCTATCTTCCTTCTGGTCCACTCCATTGATTTGAGTCCCAGTTTTCTTCCCATCACTGTATGTTCCCTGTGCATTTTCCTTCATTTCACTTTGCATAGCCTTCATTTTTTCATCTAATTTGCGACCAAATTCAACCAATTCTGTGAGCATCCTGATCACCAGTGCTTTAAACTGTGCATCTGATAGGTTGGATATCTCTTGGTTGCTTAGATGTATTGTCTCTGGGGCTTTGATCTGTTCTTCTGTTTGAGTCTTTTTTTTTTTGGTCTGGTCTTGCCTGTTATATGAGGGACAGAAGCTTAGGTGTTTACCAGGGCAGGGCAACCCAGCACTGGGTTATGATGCTGTATGTGGGGGCGGGGTCAGAGAAAGAATAAAAGCACTTGCTCCACTCTCTCTCAGATTTCAACCCCCTCTGCCACTTCCCACAAGCAAATTGGGCCCTTCTGGTGCTGGTTTCTAGGTGGATGAGCTTGTGTACATTCTGGGACCATGTGGGTCTCTCCAAGAACCTGTCCTGTGAGGCTGGGAGTGTCTCCTAGCACCTCAACCAGCACAAGTGTTTTCAATCATTGCTTTTAGGCTTCATTTCCCATCGCTGGGGCCCTGGGTTGCACGGTCTGTCTCACTGCCCATTTTTGCCTGGTTCGTCTGTGTGTAAATGTGTGTCCATGGTCAGCCAACTGTTTTGAACACCTCACTGGGTCTGCTCATTTCCTCCTCCTGCCAGGGATCTGCTAGTCCCGTGCCACACACCTGGGTCTGCCAACCACCAATTATTCCTGCCGGGACCCCTCTATGCTGAGCCACCTACTATGCTGAGCCACCGACTCTGCCCCTCTTATCAGTCTGGATGAATGGTTCCTTGTTGGACTTCCATACAGTTCAATTTTTTGTCTGTTCTGGTTGTGTTTTTGTTTCTAAATCTTTGTTGTCCTTCAATTTGATTGTGCGAGGAGGCACAGTATTTCCACCTACGCCTCCATCTTGGCTAGAAGTCTGGGTAGTAAAATTAAAGTGAAATTCTAGTGTTTCTGCCCAACCATTTAGGCAAAAAAACATCATGTTGCTTTTCTGCCTAAGGAATTCAAGAAATATAAAATCATGGGCGTTACCTATTACATTTCTTGGCTCCATTAAAGACATATATACTTAAATAGATTAGATATAAATATGGATAAAAATATAGGTGCCTATATATATGTACATAGACCAAAATGACATGATGTCCTCTTTAATGTGAAGAACATTCAGTTCTGCAGGCTGTCCTGTTTAGAAGTGAAGAACTATAGCATGGTCAGATATAGGAGTGCTCTAGAAGATGAAAGGATTCATAACCATGTCACACAAGGATGGAATAATGAAGCAGAATAGTCAACCTGCAGTAATGAAAACTTAGAAGGCCATGATAGAGGTCTTCAAATATTGAAAGGTTTAAAAAACAATGTTGGAGAAAGACTAGGTTTATTCCAGGTGGTTTGGAGGGCTTAATAAACCCCAATATATGGAATGGTAGGGGGCTGGATTTGGCACAATGTAAAAGAATCATCTAATAATTAGAATTGTCCAAAATTGAAACGTGCCTCCCACTAAAGAGGCAGTGCTTTCTTCATCGTTAGAAGTCCTCAAGCAAAGCTGAGAATTGTTATAGATGGGATTCATAGGACCTTTGTGATCACCCTTTCAATTCTGTAATTCTGAGTCACCTGACTTCTCACTTGTATACCAAGGAGGAGCCAGCCCTTGTAAATGTGAAAATTGGCTCAACGTGTTGGTTCAGAAAGTTAAAAAATAAAATTAGTCTTTTAAATATGATAATTAAAATATATACATGATCATATACTACTTTTAAATGAGTGAATTCAGGTAAAATCCTATTGGAAGAAATCCTTTTACAAAGAAATAGTCTCTGTAATGAAAATATTTCTGTATACCGGAAGCAGCACATAGCACACAAGCCCTGTGATCTATTAACAGTAGATGATGTATTATTGTATGTTTTTACTGCTGGTACTATGCTTGACCACAAATTCCCTTTTTGCTCACTTAGTTTTGTTATTATATAGCTAAAAAAAGGAGGGCAGAGAGCAGGGCACAGATGAAACATTCAAAATACTGTTTAAACTGAATTGTCACTGCAAGCTATTTCAATAAGTATCTATGTGGAATAGCTTAGGGCACAAGAATTGAGTGGGATTTTTTCCTTCTCCTACAAAATACATTATATCCTCTAGGGGCCAATTATATCACCCAAATCAGTGTTTTACTTGAGAAAGTTCACAGAGCAAATGAAAAAAATGAATTTTTACTGGCAGACTGGAATATTAATTAGACTTGACACATAACTATATAATAACTATGTACTGAAAGTATCTGTGTTGATTAGCAATGCTAATTGGATTTCTAAAGTTTCTGTTCCCCAGAGAGAAGATACTTCTATTTTAAACTATTATGGATTAGATGTTTATAATTTTAACCAAAAATTAACTATTCTTGATTTTTATAAGATAGTTGAAAATTTTAAAATTTATTCTTACAAGAAAAAAACTATTTCCTGGGATCAGAAAACTCACATAAATATCCTAGTTTTATCCCTGAGTCAGTTTGAAAAATAAATAACAAAGATCCATAAGTTATCCAAAGAAAAACATTAAGTATATCATTGTCTTGAATTTAAGGAACACGCCTATTGGTGCCTTCTTTATGAAAATATATCACCATGGTTTGCAAAACAATGAAGGTAGTGATGAAGCACCCTGAGTATAATTTTTAAAGCATCAGGAATAAAAAAGAGACACACCCTAAGCAAATGAATGGATAAACTTTGCCAGAATTTTAAAATAATACCATCAAACTATCTTTTCCCAGGGGCTGCCCACTTAGAGGAAAAACAAATCTTGTGTTCTCTCTTCAAATTAGAGTAATAAGGAAGGGAAATATGCAAAAGAAGAAAATAGTTAAGGGAATGGAACACTTTTCTTAAAGTTATAGAGAAGGAACAAGAGCTTAAACAAGCCATGGTAAAATCAGGGTTCCTGAAGATCTAGCTACCAACCCAGTCAACTGACAAATGAGGCAGAATCTTGAGGAATTGGATATGATAAGATTGCATCTCTTATCCTAGATTTCTTTTTTTTTATTGCAAATTGGCTATTCAGTGACTCTGCCTCAGAAATAGTTCATCTATAGTTTCTAAAAGGTAGGAGAGTGCCTCATTTCAATAAAATCCACCCTAGATCAAAATAATCTGTGAAGCACACTTAAAATGAATATTCACCAGCACACATTTGCTTCCAACATGGTGCAATGCTATTGGTCACAGGCTAGCAGGAGGTGAGCAGGTGTGTGCAGTGGAGCACGAGTACCCATTATTAGGGAAAAAATGAAGGAAAATGTCCTTCTGGCTAGGTTCACAGCATACTTTTAATTTGTAGAGGTCAGCAGGTTGTATTGCTTAAAAGATAGTTTAATTGAACATTAATTTGGGCCCCAGTAGAATGTTGACTATAAGGTTTACAAAAAAGATGCATAAATGCATCAGTATATAGGTAAACATGTGCTGGATATGGACATGAAATTGCATAGAAAAGTGCTAGGGCTCTCCCACACACGCACCACATAAATATGAAAAACAAAGTTATTGGGTGGAGCCAAATTTTTTGTCATCTTTGTCATTGCTAACAGCCAAGTAAAGGTGATGGTGATGATGGTCATGATTATTATCTTTCAATTGATAGTAAAAATCTTATCCATCTTAGAGTAATTTAAATAAGAGGTAAGCTCACTCATCTATTCTGAAGGGTTAGAATGGATATTTGACAACAGGAACTTAGCATTTACCCTTCATGGGTCAATGGATAGGTGATTCTTAAAACCTCCTTAGGCAAAGATTATTCTAATGGAAACTTCCTCCAGCTCCTGCTTTTCAAAGGCCCAAAGCAATATTCTATGTTTCCTAAAATAAATAAGGTCAAATGCAGTGAAAATGCAGATAAACAATATCATTCACATGGAAATTATCACTTCAAGTTAATAAAAAGGTGATTTTTCTGAAAAAAAAGAGATGGAATGATTATTGATGGTATTATAGGAAAGGAGTTTTATTTTAAAAGTTATTGTTCCCTATGTGCTGAGTTACAGTTTAATGCCATAAAAATAAAGATGTTCAACTTTACACCAAAGGAAGATTGTCTTCTAATGTTTATATATATACACATATACATGTATATAGTGCTGGAACACTGTGCTGGTAATCTGGGAAATTACTAATCTATCTTAACTGAAGATGAATTTTAAATTTTACAAAATAAATAACAAGTTAATTATACACACTTATGTGAGTACATGTATAGATAGGTAGATATGTGTATATCCATGTGTTTGTATGATATGCTTGTATCCCTTTGATTGACATGGGTATAAATCATAGTGATTTAAGTAGCTAAAATACATTGTTAGCAGTTAAAATATATTCAGTTGGCAGTTATTGTGGAAAGAGAGGACAGATACTCCCAACATCAAGCAAGCACAGAAAGTGAACCTTTGAGATTATTGGCCATATTCTTCATTCTGTAGACCAAAGACCCAGATTGGTATCTGTGATCATGCAGCCACTGAGAGGAGGGCTAGACCCAACCAAGGTCTCCTGACTTACACCATTCCTCAGATCTCTCTGAGTTATTTGGTGGTGAGGTGTCAGGAGGTAAGATGTAACCACATTTACTTCTTAACAAATTTCTTTTCACCCTCATATGAAACCTCAGCTTTCCTCAAACCCTTCAAAGCTTTTTTAACACACCTTCAATTTACAGTTCTTCTCCCTCCTCTCCTGCTCTTAGTTTTCAAGTACATGGGGATCCAAAGAGGTAACTTCAGTCAGGAGTCCCTCTTTGCTATCTTGCCCTATTTATTCCCTGGGCTCTGTCTGTAGAGGCTGCTACTCCATGCCCCCAATACCCCGCCTCCAAAAGCCTTCACATCTTTAAAAGCCATACCAGAACTTCCCTGATCCATAAAGGTTTTTTGATTACTCTCAGGTGAGAACTCTTCTGTATTTACTGAGACAGAAACCATAAGAACCTAGACTTGGGCTAGGATGTTGTTTTCTGAGTAAAGATGGGAGTTAGCAGGTCAAAGCTCTGGGAGCTCGTGTCAGGCCTGGGCTGTTTTCTGACTACCATGTTTTAACATGGAGAAGAATGAGAGCATTTGGCAATATAAACTGAAGATCTCTTTTTTAAAAAGACACCTTCCCTTTGTATAATGTAAGTATGTGGTTCTGGAAGCAGATGTACTTACCTGGATTATGAAGGTATGTATTTGATTAAAGACTGAATTCAACTTTGAGCACTTGTTCTCATTTACAGATGAAAGAGTAAGAGATTATTCTGAGGTTAAGTAACTCATTCACGCTCTTGCAGTGAATTGAGGCAGTCCACTCAGCAGACCTGAACCTCCATGCGGGTATTATCTTTTTGCTCTAAGGCACCCAGAACTAGCTCTAATTAAAATTATGAAGCAAGTTATCATAATCAGGATCACTGTCATTATTAACTACTATTTATCGAGCATTTACAAGATGCCAGGCACTTTGCTAAGTAGTTTTCATGTATAACTTCATTTAACTCTCACAACCTTTGAAATGTATATTATGATCTCTCTCTTACAGATCAGAAAACAATGAGAGAGGCTAACTGTTCAGTATTACACAGCCAATTGCAAAAGAAGAAAATGATGCTACAGAAAAGAGACATTCAGAGGCCAAATACAGAGAATGAACATAGGATAGAATTGATTAAAAACAATGTTAGAGATTAGAACCTGGAAATTCATTATCTGGCTACAGGAGTAGCAGAAGAATGAAGAAAATGGAAGGGAGGAAGTTATCAAGTAAATAATACAAAAACAATTTCCCATAAATAAAGAATGAGCTTCCCAATCAAAGGGTCCACCAAGTACCCCAAATACAATTAGTAACAATGATAACATCATCATGAAATTTAGAACATTCTAAGCATTTTTAGAAATAACAAAAGGCACATATCAGGAATTGAGATAATATCAGATTTCTCAATAGTAACTTGAGAAGTTATAATACTAAAGAGAAGCAATTTTTAACTTTTTTCATCTCATGGCACACATAAACTACAAAAATTCTGTGACACACCGAAGCATATATATTTTGCCAGTTTGACAGAAAAATAGGTATAATTTTGATTCATTCACACTGGGCAGCTATTGTTATATTGGCTGTTGTCATTTTTTATTGGCAATCTAAGGGAAAAGGGGTCAGTGCCCCTGATTAAGTAGTCAGCTATTGCATGTTTTAAAAATTCTTACAGCACACCAGTTGAAAATCATTGCAATAGAGCAATGTTTAGAATTCTAAGTTCAGCAAGTGATAATTTTCATTCACTTATGTACAACTTTAAAAAAATGCATCTCCCATACACTGATTCCTGGGAATGTGTTCCACCAAAATTACAAAATAAACCAAGAGAGAAGACCTGAGGGCCATAACGAGGTTGTGATCCAGGATTTGAGTGGAGGGAATTCCCAGGAGGATGATAAAGCAAGGCCTTGTGAGGTGGCAGTCCTGTTGGAAACAGGAGAATGCTAGGAGGTTCAAGGGTATTTCTAGGATTTACAGTGCCTGATGTGCTTGACAGTGTTGAAGGCATGTTACAAAGAGTTTGGAAGAAGAAATAATGATTTGCAGATAGAGAATTGCTAAATAAATAGACAAGGGAAGTATTAATTACCAAAAATGTTTTAACAAACAATTAAATATCACAATTACACAGTGTTTCAATTGTGAACAATAGGTACATAATAATAATAATATAAATATCAAAATTAATTCATTTAAAGGCAATGATAGGAGGGCAAAAATAAGAAAAAAATGTGCTAGATAGAGCTAAGAAGAGAAAGCCACAAATAAATTCTAAGGTGGGCAAATCAAGAAATAGCATGGTGAGCATATGTAGAAATATGTGTGTTGATAAGCAGTTTCTCCTATAAGCTTCGTACTACTTTAAAAAAATTGTGCTGATGTGTTACTTTATTAAAAATTAAAATGAATTTAAAAACATGAAAACTTGGCCTATAGAAATAGTACTATTATTTAAGACCTAAAATAAATTAATAGTGGTGTTGTTGATGCCTTATGCCACAATTTCTCCAGATTAATAAGAATATATGTCATAAATGGTTCAAATAAAAAGAATGTCTTGGATCAAGAGCTTGAAAATTGTAAAAGGAAGAAGTCCATGATGAATTCAAGTTCTTAGGGTAGAGAAATGCAGAGCCCTTATTTGATTTTGTTTAAAATGGCATGAAATGAAATCCAAGGCAAGTTAAAGAGCTGCATGGTAAGAAGAAATAAATTATAAAACAGCACTTCTTCACAGGAACTGGACAAACATCACACCAGTTGTTTAGTGACTGGAAGCCCATTAATTCCATGCATATGATAATTTTTATGAAACAAATTTAGTTCTATATTAAAGTTCATGTATCTGATTAAAGTGGCCAATATACCTAAAATAATTATGTATAATCTAGGAATAAGACATCAAGAACAGACTATTATCTCTGTCTTTCATGAAAATCCATACTTTTAATAAAAAGCAATACAGTATTATATGTAATGTATTTCTGATGATGATGTCAATTTGTTGAACAATGATATATACTCCTGTTTTTGGTAGCTATTCCATGATAGAAATAGCTGAAGAGAAAACCCCAGTGTTCTAATTTATTGACTCAACTCAATAAGGTGATCTTTATATTGGAAATATTTCTATTCCATTATTCTCTATCTCATTTTAAAATGTTGATGTCCATCTAGTGTCATGAAATCAATGTAGTGGGTTTATAACAAAATTTATTTAAAAGTAGAATAAAGTAGAAAGTTGTAGAATACTATGAAGTGAAATTAAGTATTTCTGACCCCTAATTTGAAAAACACAGCATGACTCTTTAATGCTTCCTTAACAGAAACCCTGTTTATTTCACGACACTTCTCCAAAGCCTCAGTCCTCATTGAAATCTGATACAGGAGTGCCAGGAGTCGTGAGAAACATGTAAGCTAGAGAAATTTGGTGAGCCAACACTTTTGGTGTTCTGTTAAACTTTCTGGCCAGCTTGGATTTACTTAGCTAATTTTTCAATCCCTTAAAATTTATTTTTACCATGACCCACAGTGAAATAATGTTGGTATGCAAAGAATACAATTTAGGGTCCTTAGCTTTCTGTAAAACTTTTATTTCAGGTGTGTGTGTGTGTGTGTGTGTGTGTGTGTGTGTGTGTGTGTATAAAACTCAGACAAGTTATTTATTCTTTGTGAACCTCAATTTCCTCACCTGTTAAGGGGAAAGCTAATTTGTTCCTCATGATTATTTCTGGGGTTAAATGCAGTAATCCCTATAACAACACTTTCCTCAGTTCATGGCAGAGAAAACCCTCAGTAGATGCCGTCTTGCATTGCCAAGTGTTTTCTCTCATCCAGACTTGTCTCTCACCGGAATGCCTTGCTATGTAGCAGAGTTAAGACTGACAACTTGTGATTTTTCCCAAATGGTTAGAAGATATTGGTCAATGTTTTCCTTACAAAACATGTACTTCTTCTCTTCATTCATTATCTTATTATAGACAATAATATGTTTACTGTTTTCTTATTTAACTTACACATTTGTGCAGGGTAACCTTTGTTCAAAAGTTTGTATACCCACCAGGAGGAAAAAATTAGTGTGCATTAAGTTAGTTTATATGGTGCCATATAGATAAATACTCAATAATTAATTTTAGATAATGGTGGTAATCACTGAAAATATACCAAGAATAAGAGATCTGATTCCATTCCCATTGTCACACCGAATTTGTAATGTACTCTAAATCCTATCCTTTGTGCCTTTTGGCAAATACATGTTTTATGAAATACATATATTGTAGAAGGATTCTACACTTTTTACAAGTTGTACTATAACTTACTTTTAAGTCATGAAGTTCCTTTTGTGTTTAGAACAGGACAAATTTATAAAATTCCTGTGATTCACATACACTGGGGTTTGGGCAGAGCGTGAGGCACAGCACGACCTGGTGGAAAAGCACCTGCCCTGGCGCAGCTGCACCACCACTCAAAAGGCAGCTCTCCAGCCTACCAGGGCACCTCGTGCAAGCTAACCTCTCAAGAGACTGTCTCCCCGTAAGATGAATGGGCGCAGGTAGTCATGGGCCACTGGGTGAATTAAAGTTTGTAAAATATTTAGCACAGGACCTCAGGAAGATAAGCAGTTAAAGTATCTTCAACAAGAGAGTTTGAAGATATAACTGTGCGGAGGGGCAGAGTCTAAGGAAGGAGGAACATTGCCTTCCCCTGATGCTCTGTTTTCTTTCTTCTTTATTCTAAACTGACCACTTCTGTCTCAACTCGCTTGCTGGTTGGTGTTCAGTGAAGGCCTAAACTGGAGAGGACATAGACAAAGATGACTCTGAACACTCCGCCAGTTATGAGCTGTGTGATCTGGGCAAGTTACTTAATTTCTCTGAGCCTCATGCTTAAATTACTAAATTAAATACTAAATTAAATTCTCATAATTAAATACTAAACCACATTTACTTGTTGTGCAGATGAGAGCTGTGTGCATAAATAAGATTTCATGATAACTGACAGAAATAGTAGGTCCTTGATAAGTGCTAAAGTTATGAAATTAATTATTCAGGCAATAAAAACCATTGTCCTACTGTGCTTTACAAAACACACTTGCTCTTTCTTTTTCATTCTGCCTTCCTATGGCAGAGATACACAATCCTCAGACCTTTGATGAAGGTTTGCTTCTTCATCAAAAAAATATGAAAATCCAAAGCATAGACTTTCATCAACAACACAAAGAATCAAGCATTCACAAAGGTGGTAGGAGATACAACACTTGTTTGGTTAGACACCTGTGGAAAAAACATTTAATTCTCTTTGGTTTGAGCTTAATTAAAACTAAAATGTAGTTCCTGGTAGATAAGCATGATTTTCTCAAATACTATCAAAGAATCAATTGTTGGCAAATTTGGAGCAGTTTCAAAACTTTTGTGGAGCTTCCTCTATAATTCATTTGCCTTGGCCAGAATTTAAAATGCAGTAACATTTCTATTATCCATTGCTCATTTTCAAAATGTCATGGATATTTTTAAGGCATCTATTTTGATGGTACTGCCTCAGAGCAATGACTCCTGAACTTCTTGGAGAGGGAGTTTTAGCTTTCCTTGATTGAACCTTTATTTTTCATTCTTTTTAAAATTTATGGTATATATACTAACATTTCAACAACTTCAAATATGACAAGAAGAAAAGTAACTGGTTTTGGAATCTATAAATTGGTAATAATATAAGTATTTGTAAACATATATAGACTATAAATTAAATTGCACACATATATACCCACAGTGACTAACCACGAGTAAGAACCCAAAAACGTTCTTTAGCCCTCCACAATCTTGGTCTGGCTTCGTTCCCCTGTCCGTAGAGTGGGTTCTCCCTGAGTTGGGCTCACGCAGATCCGGTGCAGAGTTGTGAGTTAACATATATGGGATGTTACATCTGAACACTTCAGTAAACAAGGGCCATGGAAGTGAAAGTCCACTTGTTTGCTATGAAATTCAGTTTCCTACTAAATTTCCATTAATATGGGAGTTCTATTTATCTTTGTGCATTTTCAGAAAAGTAACTGAACTATTCAAATGTACTGTTTGGTGGTCAACAACTATATTTTAATGAAACAGCCAGTTGTATTTTGAAATAAATAAGAATAACTTCCTAGACAGTGTGAAGACTTGCTATTATCATTATAGTTGTCATAATTCTGGTGACAATAACAGTGGCTTCTGAGACATATTGGAGAGTATAATTCTCAAATGTTCTATACAGTATCAGGGGCCCATTTCATGGAAGCAGATTAAAAATAAAGAGCAGCAATAACTAGAACAACCAAAAGTTGATTGGTGAAGACCGAGTCTTGTAGCAAAACCACAACAAACATTCAGTGGATACAACTTATGTGACTGACAGAATAATTCCAAAGGCACTGAGGTTCGACTAACAGGTTTTCCTAACTCTATAAAGCCAGACATATTTTCAGCAGTTGAATTTATCTACATTTTGGTTGGGACAGTTAGCTGAGATATAGATACATCTTTAAGCATCTGGTGAGGCCTTAGTTTTCTTCTCTATTTCTACTTTCTTTCCATGTGTGTTTTTGTATGGAAGAAAGCAAAGTTGATATTGTTTAAAGAAATATTCATAAATTTACCAAAATAATCCAAATGTTCATGAAGCACCTAACATAAAATGTCTATTAAATGTCTGTGTATAATGTAATTTATATAATATATAAAAGTATAGATCCTGGGGACTTTTATGGAAATATTTATCATTACCCTCTTTATTCTTCCTGTTTTTAATTGCACTTAACTTCCATAGAAAATACTATTTTTCATGTATAAATGAAAAAATACCATGTCATTAGACTTGAAATCACCTACTAGCTTAGTACTTACATTGAAAGCTGGGAACCATATATTTGTGAGGTAAGCATTTATGTATCTGTGGAATGTGTTGGCAGAAAGACTCCTATACAGTTGAAATTCAATGCTAGATGGTATTTTTAAAGCTGAAATTAGATTCTCTGCTTTGATTATTCCATTGTGGGCCTCTAGTTATATTTTAGTGTCCTTCACCCTTTCCTCCTTTATTATTTATAGCCTGCACTCTTTGAGCAGTGACCAGTACTAATCTGTAACCTTCTGTCCTTCTGCCTGATTCGCTGCCTTTTTTGAAACTCTAAGATTGAAGCATATATTCTGAGACTTTCTGTTAAAAACTAAGTTACATGTTTCCATATTTCTGAGTCTGAAATAAGAGTCAACCCTAGGTTTGCTTGACTCATTCATTTTTAGCAGACCAGCTTCGAAAAAATAGAAAGAGAGGCATGTTGGGATAGGGGGAGAGAGAGAAAAAGAGAGAGAATTATAAAGTATTTACAAAGTTTTATATTCATTATGTTTTAATATTTCTCACACGAACAAAAATATTCTTTTGCATATACTGTTATTAAAAATATTTCTGTTTTGCTATGTTAATTGTTAGATTAATGTATTGGGCCTTTTCTTGTTTCTGTTGCCTCTTTTTTTTTCTTTCTCTATCCACAGTAGCTGGATTCAAATAATAATAAAAAAAAGAATAGAAATTTATTTGTACATGATGTACATTAAAAAGAAATGGCATAAAGTGGAATTAGTGGCAAATTCCCTGAGGACCAAAAATCTCCTGCTGGGTCCAGTCTCCTGTATAATGCCGGCCCTTCCCACACAGCTAATGACTGAAACGGGATCTATTGCTACCGGGAGCTTTTAATTTCTTTACATTGTTCAGGTCATTCTGATACAATGTGAAGTGACAGCTTCCATTTCAGTCTGGCTCATTATCAGCACTTAACACCAGAAAGCAAGGACACACATCTTTATCTGCAGGTTGGACCTAACCCTCCTTACCATGTAAATTTAATTTGGCCTTAGCTAAGGTGTAAGGTGGAGTATTGTGGGCATGTGTGCACATCATATCCACAGGGATCAGGAAAAAGAAAAAATGGAGGCAAGGCAGGGATTCCTCAGAATCCACAAACTGAAGAATTTATGTTTGGTTAAAATACACCACCTGGAGGGCAAGACAACTTCCGAGGAAGGTGAGGGCAAATTTGAAGTGTGGATCTGGAAATGAATGCAATGTGATTCTCCCTTAAGTCTACTGTTGACTGTCACATTTGGCCATGAGCACTCAGACATTTACTAGGATACTGAATCAGCTCATGCCAGTTAAGTATTGCTGTGAGTTTTGTTTTCTTTCAGAAATGGCTACATGAACTATGGCACGGTTCATGGATTTCTTTGTTTAGAAAGTTAGCGTATCTGGCCTACGCATCTCATAAATAGCTCTCAGCAAATAATTCAAAGACAGCCTAAATTCTCAGTATTTTGGTGATCCAGTCCCCTTCACCTGACAGGTAACAGAGGACACTGCATATGAGGAACTGGAAATTGATTGTGTGTATTATTTTTTAAATGTACACAGAGAGACACGTAATTTATAATTTATATCAAGATATAATTATATGCAAGGTGCTCATTAGTATTGAGTGGAGGCAGGGTAAGTTAGGTCAGTGGACTAAAGAAATAGATGAAGGACTTAAAAATCTAGGTGAAATATATGTTAAATATGCTTTATTAGCACTATCCAGCAGAAATTTAATATGAGCCACCTTGTAATTTAAAATTTTCTAGTAACCACATTTAAAAAGTAAAAAGAAACAGGTAAAATCAATTTTAATAATATATTTTATGAAACCTAATATATAAAATGTTATCATTACAGCATACAAATTAAAATCATTTATGAGATAAGATAAAAATTGTGGAGATTGTTTGCATTCTTCTTTTTTGTTTTTAGTCTTTGAAATTCAGTATGTAGTTTATACTTACCACACATCTCAGTCAGATATGGTACATTTTGAGTGTTCAGTAGTTACAAGTGGCTCATGGCTGCTGTAATGGGCAACACAGCTTTAGACAGATGTAGTGACATAAAAAGCTCTGGTTCCTTACCAAAATGTGGCTATTTAAGAAATAATGAAAAGAGATTGTTTTAGTCTGTTCAGGCAGCTATAACACCACAGACTGCATGGCTTACAAAAACCAGCAGAAATTTTATTTCTCACAGCTCTCGGAAGTCCAATTCAGGTTGCCAGCATGGTTGGATTCTCGTGAAGGCCTGCTTGCAAGTTGCTCATTGACAAATTCTCACTGTATCTTTATGTGGTGGAAGGGGCATGGGCTCTGTGCATTCTCTTTTATAAGAACATTAATCTTATTAATGAGGACTCTACTTTCATGACCTAAGTTCCTCCTAAATGCCCTAACTTCTAATATCGTCACATTGGGTATTAGGATTTCAACATATGAATTTTGACGGGACCCAAACATTCAGACCATAGTAGGAGTTTTGATAGCATCTTGGCTTAGGGAAGCAAAAGTCAACCACTTACTTATTTATTCAACCAATATTCAGGGCCTTACATATACTAGGTGCATAGGGAATGCAAGTCATGTGTCTTCTAAGGAATGGGTGCAGTGTACAGATGGGACAAGACCAACAAGGTCTCTTCAGTCATGGGGCTGACAGTCCAGTGAGGAGTACAGGAAGAGAGAGATAAATGAGTATGTAATCCATCAGATGGAGACAAAGGCTATGAAGAAAAATAGAGCAAGATAGAGAACTGGAAAGTGATGGTGGTGCCATGCTAGACTGGAGGATATCTGAACACTTGAGCTGAGATCTAAATGAAGTGAGACATTGGGTCATGTGGATGTCTGAAGAAAGATTGTTTCAGGGAGCAGCTGCAAAGATTCTGAGGCAGGGAAGTAAATTTTATATGGTCCTGTAGGCCACTATAAGGACTCTAGCTATAATTTACTCTAAATAAGATGGAAAGCTACTAGAAAGGTTTGAGCCAAGGCATGACAAGATCTACCTAGATTCTCCATGGAGAATAGACAATTTAGGCAATATTATTTATATGTATTTGCATTTATATTTTAATTTATTTTTATTGATTAATTTCCCTTTTAACTATACAATATCTTCAAGATTAAATTCAATATGGAGCAGAATTAAATTTCTAAACTCTACTCAGACTATGGTTTTATTAACCAAACAATGGTAAGATCTGCTTCCCAAATATATAAAAAAACATAAGTTGCTTCCTATGTATATGTGTGTATACATGTATGTGTATATATGTATATAAATGTAGATACACGTGTATATGTGTATACATGTATATATACATGTGTACACATATGTATATGTGTATATATGTATACATGATATGTATATATAGAAAATACATAATGTCAGGACTGGTGCAGAGATTAGGCAAATAATCTGAACATTAGCAAAAATTGGGATATGTGGATAATAGTATATAAATAAATGGGTAATTAAATATAAAATTTTAAGTATATATGTATATTTTTTCAATGTGTGGTTGCCTCTCACATGGTCCCCCCTGGGGGAACTGGCCTGCAACCTAGTTATAGGCCCTGACCAGGAATCAAACCAGAGCCCCTTGATTCACAGCCCACACTCAATCCACTGAGCTATACCAGCCAGGGCTAAGTATATTTTATTGATTATGCTATTACAGTTGTCCCATTTCTTTCTCCCCTTTATTCCCCGCTATCCTGTACACTCCCTCCCACCAGCATTCCACCCCTCTTAGTTCATATCCATGGGTCACACATATAAGTCCTCTGGCTTCTCCATTTCCTATACTATTAACGTCCACCTGTCTATTGTGTACCTACCATTTATGCTTCTTATTCCCTCTACCTTTTCTCCCATTCTCTCTCCATCCCTCCCCACTGATAATGCTCCATGGAATCTCCATTTCTGTGATTCTGTTCTTGTTCTAGTTGTTTGTTTAGTTTGTGTTTTCCTTGTTTTTTTTTTTTTAGGTTTGGTTGTTGATAGTTGTGAGTTTATTGTCATTTTACTGTCCATAGTTTTGGTCTTCTTCTTTTTCCTAGATAAATCCCTTTAACATTTCATATAATAAGGGCTTGGTGATGATGAATTCCTTTAATTATACCTTCTCCAGGAAGCACTTTATCTGCTCTTCCAGTCTAAAGGATAGCTTTGCTGGATGGAGTAATTTTGGATGTAGGTTCTTGCCTTTCATGACTTTGAATACTTCTTTCTAGCCCCTTCTTGCCTATAAGGTTTCTTTTGAGAAATCAACTGATAAGTCTTATGAAAACTTCTTTGTAGGTAACTATCTCCTTTTCTCTTGCTGCTTTTAAGATTCTCTCCTTATATTTGATCTTGAGTAGCTTAATTATGATGTGCCTTAGTGTATGCTTCCTTGGGTCCAACTTCTTTGGGACTCTCTGAGCTTCCTGGACTTCCCAGAAGTCTATTTCCTTTGCCAGACTAGGAAAATTCTCCTTCAATATTTTTTCAAATAAGTTTTCAATTTTTTACTCTTCCTCTTCTTCTTCTGGCACCCCTAAGATTCAGACATTGGAATGTTTAAAGTTGTCCTGGAGGTTCCTAATCCTCTCCTCATTTTTTTGAATTCTTGTTTCTTCATTCTCTTCTGGTTGAATGTTTATTTCTTCCTTGTGTTCCAAATCATTGATTTGAGTCCTGGCTTCCTTCCTTTCACTGTTGGTTTCCTATACATTTTCCTTTATTTCACCTTGCATAACCTTCATTTTTTCCTCTATTTTGCAACCATACTCAACTATTTCTGTGAGCATCCTGATTACCAGTGTTTTCAACTGTGCATCTGACAGGTTGGCTATCTCTTCATCACTTAGTTCTATTTTTGGAATTTGATCTATTCTTTCACTTGGGTCATATTTTTTTATCTTAGCATGTTATGTTGTAAGGGGCAGATCCTTAGGAATCCACCAGAGCGTGGCAACCCATGTTGCTATGTCATGGTGCTGGATGTGGATGAGGGGTCAGAGAGGGAATAATGCTGCTTGCTGGGCTTGCAGTCACTTCCTCTGATACCCACAAGCAAAACTGGCCCTTCTGGGGCTAATTCCTGGGTGGGTGGGCTTGTGTGCATTCTAGGACACTGTGGGTCTCTCCAATGAACTCTTCTGTGTGGCTGGGAGTTCCTTCCGCCTCCTCAACCCCCTCAGAATTTTGCAGTGAGAGGTTTCGAGGCTTTCTTTCTCTGTGATGGAACCCTGGGTTGCATGATGTGTCTTGCACCCCATTTGTTTCTCCCAGTTTATCTGCATGCAAATGTGGGACTGCTAGCTGCTGTCTCACCTACCCAGTCCTCCAGCCTCCACCTTGCTGTGCATCTTCCCTACCCTAGCTTCCCATCTCCCCCACTCCTACCAGTGTGAATTAACATTTCTTATTTAACTCCTTATATTGTTGGAATTCCCTACAGTTCAATTTTCTGGGAGTTCTTGTTATTTTTTGTTTTTAAATTTGTTGTCTTTCTTTTGGTTGTGTGAGGAGACAAATTGTATCTACCTATGCCTCCATCTTGTCAGGAGAGGTAATCGCATATGAATTAACAAATAATTACATACAGGATATATATAAATATACACTATATGTGTACATTAATTCAATGATTATTAATGGGAAATATTTCTGCATAAAGACTGTATGTTTGGACATTTTGGTGTGTAAATATGTGATTCTAGTATGCTGTCAGTCTTTAAACAAAATTCTGATTATCATCAGTGAAAAATGTGCACAGGCTAAAAGTGATGGTATTTTATTCTTATTTAACATGTGTATCACTAGGAAACAAGAAAGAAGATGAGAGGTATCTAGTTGCTTGGATCTATGATCACTATGTGTTCAGGCAGCCTGGCAGCCAGATATAAGCCATTTCTTATCTCCTATTAGAATCACAAGTTTTTCTTGCTTTCTGATTTAAGTCTTCTGCAGAGTGAAGAAAGTACATTTACCTCTGAAAAGGAATTTAACTGAAATTCTGTGGGAGCATATTGAACTCTAAGAACAAATCTCTTGCCAGCATCCTTATTTAGTAAAAGACTCTCTAACTGCAGTTAGGATAAAATCCAGGATAAGGATAAAAGTAGATATTGCTTTTGGAATATCATGATGAAAATAAACATATCTGAAAAGACATGAATGCCCCTCAGGACTTTAGACTGAACGATTCAAGCAGAAGACTCTTTATCTTGATAACTGGTCATTTCTTAGTGTGGTCAGGAAAATTGTTTTTAAGTTGTTCCTAGCCACTGTTCTTAGAACAGCTTTCTCCTTGGGAACACCAAAATTTAATAACACCAAAGAAGTAGGTTAGAATCCCAGGCTCTATGAGAGTAGAAACTATGTCTACCTTGTTCACCATTGCCTTCATATTTTCCAGAAAAGTGCTTAGCATACAACAGATGCTCTCTAAGTACCAGTTGGATGAAATTTGACCTGCATTGACTTAAACATAAAACATTCTCTTTTTTTTGGGGGGGGGGTGTCAGGAAAAGGTTTAATTTTATAGTCTTAGGTATAGATATAATTTAGGAACAATATACGTATATCCAAACATTAACCGAGGAAAAAATTAACAATAAGAATTTGTGATAATTTTCTCCCCTTATACTAATTTCTATTATGTTTAATTCCAACAATATTAATGCCTATCCCACATTTTTATTTTCCCACTTACAAAAACTGAAATTATTCTTACAAATCAAAATTATTATCTTTTCAGAATTTACATATTTGTGTGCCTTGTTTTCATGTTCGGCAGTTGTTCACTAGTGGCTATTCTGACTAATCTCAAGTCCATTCCATCCAAGATTTTTAAAGGTGGTGCTGAAAGAGTTTTTATGAGGCACATTGAGAGAATTGTTTTCATTTCCTTAGATTAAAAAAAAAAGACACACTGGTGATTTCACAAGGCGATAGTACTGGTTATAATGTGAGATCATACTTTCTCCTAAATGCAAACAATACATGTAAAGACTGACTTGGATACCATTTTTATTTATTTATTTTCCCTTTTTTAAATTTTACGTGTTGTTCAAGTACAGTTTTCTGTCTTTTACTCCCATCCCAGTCCACCCCCCCAGTGCTCCCCACCTCCCTCCCATTTCTACCCCCCTTAGTTTTTGTCCATGTGTCCTTTATATTTGTTCCTGTGACCCCTTCCTCTTTCCCCCTGAAATTCCCTCCCCTCTTCCCTTAGGAATCTAGTTGTAAAGGTTTTCCTAAAGAATGTTTTATTAAACATAAATAATAAACTAGATTCCTTTACAACTAGATTCCTCTACCCCACATGCCCACTCAGCTTTGACAGTGGACTTAACATACAATTTGATTTGAAAGTAATGGACATTCATTGTGATTAAACGTTCCTTACTTGTTATTTTTTACACAATTTGAGGGATTTTTAAAAAAACAGGTGTGTTGCCACCCTTCAAGATCAGGTAGGTTCGTGGTATTCATGCAGACAGAAAAATATTCACGGAGCCGTTGGGATGTCTGATATGCCTTTATTCATGAGTAGGCAAGCCACACACACTGCAAGCTGCATGTCTATCTGCATGTCATCTCATGTTGTCGCCCCTGCTCCCCAGTGTGGTGCCCATCATGGCACCTGCCCCCTGTGTGTCTCTCCTCATCATCACCCCCAAGAGGGAGTCCCTACCTGTGTAAGTACTAGAGAGAACAAAGCTGACAAGATGCCAGAACATTATATAACATAACATAATTCTGTGCATGTGAGCCCCCTTCATGTTATGGGAATAGTTTACCAGACCTAGTCTCAAGGCTATGAGAACATCAGTTATCAGGCCTCTCCAAGGCCATGGGAACACCACTTCCCTTAGCTACCCAGACACCTGTATGAGGAAGCCAGACTGCCTCCACTTACCTTACACCAGGTAATAATTCAAACTTTAAATAGAATTATTATAAGTATTTAAAAATGTTTTCACAGCATAGACTCTAGGAAAATACCATATAAAAACTAAAGAAAGATGTGTGTGTTTGTGTGTGTGCATGTGCACATGTGTTCATGCTTTTTCCTTTCTGTAGGATCTTTTTTATTAACTGGGAAAATTACATTTCATATAGACAAAACAAAACAAATAAGGTAATCAATTTCAAATAACTTTCCATCTCCTAGAAAGCAGGGAAACACTGCACCTATAGAACAGGTGACCTGCATTTTTCCTTAAGAATTTTACTTTTTAAAAATAGGATGCTTGATGTAGGAACACAGAGGCCAAGCTATTTGACATTGTTGACAATGTATGGAACTGCATCACAGCTGTAAAAAATTCACTTGAGAGAAGTTATGTAGGTACAGCCAACATGCTGAGCTAAGCATACTATGGCTTGAATTTTCTGATTTAAAGTGTTTCCTTATCTCTCAACAAAAAAGTAAAAATGAAACTCATACAGCAAATTAGAGAATCTTCCATAGATTGTTTTTTATCTTTATTTTTCTCATAGGTTGTTTTTTAGAAGACAGTTTTGCAAATATTTGTGGAAAAGGCACTTAATCACAATGAAGTTTGTTATTCATAAAAACAACAACAAAAAAGAGATTCTTTTTCAAAGAGGAATAAAAGAATCCATTTAAAAACAATCTGTCCTGGACCACGTCCTAAAATGCTTGTGTGAATTTTTTAAATGCTAAGTGGGGTTTGGATGAGATTGCCAGTCATCGGAAATTAACAAGTGGTATCTTAAAAGGCACGATTTAATTAGAAGCACACAGTTGAGATTTTGTTTCTTGGTGTTTGGGAGGAATGTGGACCATCAGCGCTCCCACCTGCTGCCCAGCGCACTGGCTGCAAGTGTTGTTACTGTGGCTCCCGCTGCAGGTGGACCACTTTCACAGTCCAGAAAGCATGACATTCCCTGTTACCAGTGGGAGGAAGGGCTAATTGAGAAGTGTGTATAAAGGCTGTAATGAGTAGCATTTACATGTATTGATTAGAAGCAGGGCCACCGTTTCTCATTTATCACCACCAGCAGCTGTGAAATTTTCCCCACGTCAATTGGCACGGCTCATATTCCCGTTCCTCTAGTTCTTTATTGCTTTTTTTCCCCTTCCCCTTCTGAACCGGAGTGCTGATCCACCAGCTGGAATGGCCTGGTAATTACTCCAGCTCCTGTACCAGCTGCCACAATTGCCAAACCGCTGGAGTGAAAAATTCCATCCCACATTTCCAATTTTTTACATTACCATTGCATAATCATATTTGATGAATAATTAACCTGAGTTAATACTTCAGGGAGCAATTTGCAAGTAAATTGATAAGC
>PVKM010018641.1:0-24869 GCA_004027735.1 Carollia perspicillata | reverse complement strand
TCCAGCCTAGCGATGAACCAACTCAGTGAAAACCCCAGAATGTCAACTAACCCTTCTGCAGACCATTTATCTCAATCACTGAAAAAATATTGTCAGAGATCTTGTGGGGATTACAAAGACATGGTGTCTAAATAGTCATCAGTTTGGCTTAACAAAGTCAAAAGCAGGGACAGCCCTGGCTGGTGTGGCTCAGTGCATTGACCACAGGCCTGTGAACCAAAGGGTCGCTGGTTCAATTCTCAGTCAGATCACATGCCTGGGTTGCGGGCCAGGTCCCGAGTAGGGGGCCCTTGAGGAGCAACCACACACTGATGTTTCTCTCCCTTTCTTTCTCTTCCCCTTCCCCTCTGCCTAAAATAAATACGTAAAATCTTTTAAAAAAACAAAACAAAAGCAGGGACAGCCCCTGACAACTCCTCTATCCAAGGACTCAGCATGCTGGAGAATAACTAAGGCAGAATTCCAGGAACCTCCCTCAGCACATGCTCATAGTTGGGTCATTTTTCCACTTTCAAGGCACATTTTTAACCAGCAGCTCGGCAAAGTACTCCCCATCAGAGCATTATCATCCATGAGCTTTGGGATTGTTTTGTTTTTTTTTTTTTAATTCCTGAGTTTGTTTTTCCAAGAAATTCCTTCTGTGGGGTACTGGGTGTGAGGGGTAGAGTGCATGGGTGAGGGGTTAGTTAGTAACAGATGGAACGCTTCCCTTTCTAAGACACTCAGAAACTGAATGGACAGTGACGAGATAATGTAATTATGTTGGAAGACAGTGTGAGCACAGCCTCCCTTCGTGGAAGGTTTTCTGATGTGGCTTTCTGAGGATTCCAGGTATTTTGATTTCCATACTTAAAAACCCAGGGCTGTTTGGTATGCCATGAACCACGCTGAGGCAAGACTAATTGTAAGCACTTGTACTTAAAAATTAGTTTCAAGTATAAGAACCTTCAGAGGTTTCCATATTGTATTCCACTAGAGTATCGTTAGGGGAAGCAATTACTTATCAGGATATACTCAAAACAACTTTATTGCATTCAGAGGAAATAATGGGAGTTGTCTGTTTAAATTACTAGGCAGGGACCCTGGAAATCACTTAGTATAATTCTTAGCATAAGGTAGGCAGTCAGTTAGTGGAACAGGGAGTCCCTTAAATGACCACCTAGTATGTGTTAGCTGTTTGAACATATTGTCATTTAGTCTTCATAATAACCCTGGAATTAGGTATGAATATCTTCCTTTATAGATGAGGAAACTGAGACTCATAAAAGTTAAGTAGTGTTTACCGGGTCATTAGGTGAGTACTTGAGTTAAGATGCCAACCAACAGGTGCTTGATGCCAAGAGAAAATTTCTTCCCACAACACTAAGCTGTTTCCTTCCTTGCTTCTTTCTTTCTTTGCTTTTTGACTCCCCTCTTCTATCAAGGTCCGTTCACAGATATCAGGAGTCTTTGTAAATGCCAACCAATGACAAATGTCAGCAAGGCATTCCCATGTTATGGATCTGTTCACAGGAGGAAAAGGGGACCTCTCAGAGGTCTCACCATAAAATACGGAGTGCATTCCTAACTCCCATCCCTCAGTCCTCAGCTATAAGCACCAGGGTGTGCTTACGAGGATCCTTTCCTTAGGAAAACAGAGTGTGTGTGTGGAGAAGGCAGTCACGGGGCAGTCCATCACCCAGGGCCGAGGTTCCCAGCACAGTGCGGACCAGCTGCTCCTGGTGGCAGAGACACACAGGAGGACAGACGGGTCTGGCCTCCGGTCTGAATTATAAATGCTTCCTGGAGACAGAATCAGGTGGATATGCCCATTGGTTTATTGCCTGCTGATACCGTTGCTACGTGAAAACAAGTAAATAAATAAAAGCTAAGCACCCATTGATGTATTACGTTATCAGACTATCATGGAGGCCTGGAGCAAGAAAAGGGACTGACTGAGGGCTTGCTTTGCATTCCCCCCAAATAGCAGTGGTCTTTCGCTTTGATTACTATTTTTCCCTTTTCTGTGCCTCCATTCCTCTGTCCTCCCAAGTTCTTCACTCTCCACATCCTTGCTCTCCATCTCTCTCTTTGTCCCCCTTTGCAAGGACTCTTTCGTCCTTTATCTCCTGAACACCTTTTCCCTGGTATTTTGTGCCTGCTTCCAAGACGGGACATCGCATGGCAGTGTTTCCACCTCCCTGTTGGCAAGAGCTTTGTGTCACTGTGTCACTCAGACGCATTGATCCGTCCACCTCTTCTGCTCCCAGGAGGAGATGGGGACAGAGCTGGTGGACCTCAGAGCTAGGACAAGTCCTCCTGAAATGCACAATGACATGGTGCCCAGTGTCTCTTTTTAAATGGATTATAGAAACTAGATTTTTTTCTGATTATAAAATTAATAAATATCTATTAAATATCTATTGAAAATATAAAAATTATAAAGAAAGTTAGTACCCATTATTGCAGACTGAAGTGATTACTATTAAATGTGCATGTATTTTATTCCTCTTTTTAACACATATCATAAATTTGCATATATCACTAATTTTACGTATATACATACATTGTCCATGTTATTAAAATTCTCATCAACACCAATTTTTGATAGCTGTGTCTTATTCCAATGTGTAACTTTACCAAAATATGCTGAATCATAGTCCTGTTGACAGAGAGCTACAAATTTTTTTCAGTTTTCTGCCATCATAAACAATGCTACCATGAACAACTTTGTGCCAAAAGTTCTCTCTGTAATTTTTGTTATTTCCTGAGGAAATAATTCCAAAAGTAAAATCGCTGGATCATAGATTATGAGCACTTTTAAGGTTCTTTGTTTTGTTAAATTGCATTCCAAGAAGTTTGTGTTCTCTCAAAATCTCATACCAAGCCAAGAATCTTTTTATAAACTTTATAAAAAACATTTTATGAAGCAAATAGTCACCTTCCAATTTGCCATTTGTGAAAAGGGCAAAAAAGAAATATTAAGGTTCATCTTTACTCTGTCTCTTCCCACCCTCACTTCCTCACTACCTATGAAGGATCAGCGAGTCAGACGGTGCCATTCCCTTGTTCATTGATCCCACCAATAGTTGAGCACTCATTGGGCAGTTACTGACTAGGCCCTATGCGGGGTGCTGCTGAAAGAAATCAAATGAGTAGAACATCATTGCTCACCTACAAGAACGAGGGTGATGTGGGGAGGACAGACATGCAAATGAACACCACCGCCAGGAGACAGGAGCTTCGTGAAGGGAGCCCTGATTGCTCCAGGTGCTGGGGGGCGGGGAGCAGAGTCCAAAAGCCCTCTCAGTGAAGCCTGGCCATTCCCCAAATGCCATGATAATATTTACTCTTTCGGAGCTTTTGCTCTGTTCTTACAAGCACTGCCTCATTTATCCTCAGAACCACTCCACGGAGCAGCTGTGATTGTTCTGTCACAAACTAGAAAACTGAGGTGTAGAGAAGTAACGTGACCAAGATCACAGAGCTAATAACGAGTGAAGCCGAATGTAACTCCAGATCTAACTTCAAAGCTCTACCACCAAGCTCTTCCCGGGCCCACTATTCAGACTCCACCGGCTCCAGCGAGGCTCCCCAAGGCCCAGGCTCTGACTCCCTAGCTCCATCTGTGAGGCGGAAGAGGTGCCTTCCCCTGGAACCTGCCTCCTCCCTGCGACCTTCCTTGCTTCGTCCTGCAAAGGGTAGCTTCCCTCCTTAGCTCTCTTACCACTCGCTGTGGACTTCCCTTTCTCTTGAGCTTGGTACATCTGACATGCCTCTCTTTGCCTACCCTTGCCATCCGGGTATAAATTCATTCTAACCGCCAGAAAACTGATAGAATTATAAAAGGAACAATAATGACTCTCTGGGCCGCACTTCTGCCTCCAAAGCAAGGAGATCAAAACGATGATGTGTGAGCCTCTTCGCAAGCCTCACGGTGTAAAATCCTGAGGGCCACTGAACCACACATCAGCACCTGGAGCTGCTATTAGAATGCAAAAGAGAGGGTTTGGTTCAGATTGAAAAAGCAGACACTTGTGGCCTCTTCCAACGAAGAATAAAGGAAAAGAAGTATTTTAATGATGTTTTTCAATCATTTCCTTGGAGCACACAATGAGAATATATTTGCTGGAGAGTGGAAAAGAACACAACATCAGTTTAGTGCACAAAACCACTCTAAAACCTAAGGATGTGCTCTCACGTTTTTCATTAATTCCAGGCTGGCAACTCTCAACAGCACATTTTGGGGCCTCATCCAACTGAAGTTCCCTAAAGCACACAGGCAAATCAAAATTTCGGTGGGATCGCCAAATCTTTCAAATACAGGGTACCAACTCCGGTTTCCATCACTTTTTGCTGCCCAATTTCACTCTGAACTATACATTCTCCATTAGAAACTTGCAGTCATCAACCCTGTTAGTTTCCTCATCCAAAATGCCACTTGGTAGGGAATATAGTCAATAATATTGTGATAACTATGTACGGTGCCAGATGGGGACTGGAAATATCAGGGGGGAACGCTTAGTAAAGTATCTGATTGCCTCATCACTATGCAGTCCACCTGACACCAATACAAAATAATATTGAATGTGAACTGTAATTAAAAAATAATATTGAAAATTCTTTTAAAATTTTTTCAAATAAAGCATATTAGTGAAAAAAAATGCCACTTGAATCTTATCCTCCCTTCCACAAGAAAGTTCATTGCTTACAGAATTCAACACAGTACTTTTTAAATGTTTTTATTGAAGTAAAAAAATACATAGCATAGAAATGAGCATTGTGAGCGTTTTTAAGTGTGCAGTGCAGTGGCACTAAGTGCATTCACGTTGTAGGGAGCCATCACCACTCTCCTGTACCCACTAAAAAATAACCCCACATCCCAGCCCACGGGAGCGTCCGTTCTACCTTCTGTCTCTATGGGGCTCACCCTGCTAGTCCCCCTGTAAGTGGGACCATCTAACATTTGCCCCATGTGCCAGGCTTATTTCCCTTAGCTTAATATCCTCAAGGTTCATCCGTACTGGGCATGTATCAGAATTTCATTCCCTTTTAAGGCTGAATAATACTCCACTGTCTTCAGTCCAGTTTCAGCCTCCGCATACTAGCCCAATTTTTCTTCCTCCCCCTAACTGCTTCCCCATGGTTACTGTGTGTTGAGTACATGGCTCTGCATGCCCTGGGCTGAGAGGGTTAGTCGGGAGATCTCGCCTCTTCCCCAGGAATTTCAAGTCTTTTCACCTTTGCTCACAGGGGCTTCCCACCGCAACGCAGCCTCAACCATGCTCTCTCTAATCGAGATCCTAGTTGTTCCGCGAGCTCTATTCAATACCTGCTCTGCCACAGCGGTCCACGTGTGCACGGACCGAGAGAGATCTCTTAAGCACCCACTGTGGTCAAGACACCCTTCGGTTACAGCCAGACTAGCTGTAAAGTGCGTGCTTTTGTCAGGGCAAAGGGGAGCTTTTGTCCCGGCAAAGGAGAGCGCATGGCTGCCTTCGCAACAGCAAGACAGTTCGGAACACAGGCTTCAAGCCTCTGACAGTCCCTGTTTTCACTCAAATAAAAAATGGAAATGTTCTTTACTTATGCCCACAAAGAAATAATAATATGGTTACTGTGTGTTGAGTACATGTATACAATAAAATACATTGCATGTATTATCTCAGCTTTAAAATGTAGCCTTTCATAGCCTTTGGGAGCAGCACACTATTACTCACGTAAGCGTTTTGAACTAAAGAGAGATATTACTTTTGTTCAAAGAACAGTACAAATATTCTCCTCTCGATGTTCCCTCTCAGTTATAAATAAAAAATATACTAAATGATGTAAACAAACTGACCAAAAAAAAGGCACAACCGTACCTCTATTATTAAACTGCTTACCGAAAACTCTGACCGGCTATTTCTCTTTATGATTCGATTTTATATATCTTTTTATGGTTAAATTAGTAATAACAGCATTAAAATCTTAAGAACTGTATAGTCCTACATTTGATTATCTTCTCCCATAATTACACTGATTAAACACAGCATAAGAGACCATAAAGATAGATAAAACATTATGGCTACAAAATTTTTTTTACTGTCCATAAAATGACTATTAAGCCCTAGGTAACTAAATGAATATCACCCATACAATTTTATGGGGTTTCCGTCCATATCCAAGAGTATCATTTGCCATGATGGCAAATTCTGTTTTCATAGCACTATTAAAACTTGAACTAACGCTTTTCAAAAGGGTAGAACACCATGGCCAGCTTCATCAACTTTGCCGAAAGAAGAGGCTCCAGTCAGACCAATGCTTCACACTAACATCGGCTGCAGATGCGTAGACCCAACAACCACCCCAGTTCCGTTCCCGCCGGCTCCCCACTCCAGCAGGCAAACAGACGGGTGCGTTCGGTGCATTATCCATTTCTTCATTTTCTTCTCGCCATTCTCTCCAGAGATGTGGGGTCCCACTGACAGCACGGGGAATCAAGGGGGTGGACTTACATTTTCCACAAGAAGAAGGAGCCTCTGAGACACTCAAGGACTTTTATACTGAGTGACCCATGCTATTAGAAAGATTAAAGAACACAACAAAAACCCAAGAAAATTTCACTCTAAAAGCTAATCCTGTGGGGAGGAAAAGAAAACAGTTTGAAAGCTCTTCAAATATAAAGAATAGCTCCCCAGGATCATAATTTAGCAATTAAAAAGAAGTATACATATATACACATACAAACAAACAATCAGCTAGCAGAACCAAAAGAAACGCATCTAAATGCGTTACCACCACTACAATTCTGCACAAGTTTTCCATCAGTGCCTGGAAAATGAAAACATAGTTTGATACTGTCATTTCTCACTAAACCAACGAATATACTTGAAAAACCTATTGTGAACCAGCTAAGTCCTAGATGTGCTAGATAAAACAATAAACAAAATCAATACAGCCTGTGACCTCAGGGAGCTGACAGTCTAGTGAATAAGGCAGTAAAAACACAATGATACAAATAAACTGTGACAGCATTTTAACTACATGTTAGGATACATGGCGAAAAGCTAACAGCAGAATATCGTTTAGATTGGATTCCGGACAGAAGATCGGCAAGGCGTGTCTGCGGCAGCAAAATTTAAGACATGAGGGATAGATGGAAGTGCGTGTGAAGAAGGCCTCAGAGAAGGACCGTTCCAGGCAGAGGGGACACAACAGCATGCTTGAGGCCCTGGCAGTACACACGTTCCAGGAAAGCAGGCTTCCGACCTGCTGCATTCTCCGCTTGCTCGTAGAAGGCGCTCACTACATAGCTACTGAATGGCTGTTGAGTGAGGAAGGTGGGGCCAGTGGGGCTGCAGTTCAGTGAGCAAAGACAAGGGCAGCCTCAAAGGAGCCTGTTCAGACGGGCGGGAGCCACACCAAGGAGACGGCTCCATCACCTCACCCCAGCACCCACTACCCCAAAACTCAGCTGTTTTCTCTTTTACTGACGAAACCCACGGATTTGCCCAAGATCATACTGCTGATGATTGTGTTTTTATCCCTAAATTAACCTGTTCCCTTACTTATCATACTATGCTGCCCCCGCAACTAAAATATAAAGATAAGAAGCCCACTGAATCCTCTTTCGGAGAGAAATATATCAAATAGCTACTAGATGATATACAAGAAAGTCTTTATTATATTACCAAAACGTAAATTCGAGACGCAAAAAAGTTGATCGTGGTATGGTAAAATTAAAGGGGATTGTTCTTTAAAGTAAACGGGCGATGTGATCAAAACCAAAACTCCTTCCTTCTCATTAAACTACGTTTTGAGGCAATTCAACCACTCCAGAGAGGCTGACTCTGAGCCGCCGACTTTCCCCGCAAGTCCCATCGTGGGCGCCCGGCCCAGTTCGATCCAGGGGGTCCCTGGCTTGGCTACCTGCTAAGATAAGCCCCTGACTCCCTAAAGGTCATTTGTGATAGATCTCTGACACGTCCTCCTAAAAACCGACACTTCCCCCGATACTGATGACAGAAAACGGGGCTAGAGAGGGTGGGAATCTGAGCTTCTGTGGCTGTCTCCCTTTCTGATGTTCTCAATGAGCTCCGAACATGCTCTGAAGGTCATCTGGCTGGCGGGATCTATTTGGAGGGAGGGGATCGGAGAACCAGAATAGAAAGCTCCAAAATAGCAAAAACCACCACGAAAATGCTCTGCTTCTACCCTCTCCCGATTCAAACCAAACCTTTATTCGTAGGTGAATGACCCTGTGCCCACACCTCCCAAGCCAGTCTCAGTGACATGGCAGTGAACACAGAAAAAGTGGTTCAGACCTAAAGCGTACCTGACTTTCTGGATTCTCGGTGATTCTGGATTCTGGATTCTTGTATGCACATGCAAATGGTTAGGGCGGATGGAGGGTAGAGATTTGGGGTGTGTGCTACTTTCAGGAAAATTCTTTAGTCAGTACTTTCTAAATGATTAAAAAGGACCTGAATCTATGCTGTGCCTGTAAAAAATAAAGAAAAGAAAACAAATGTTTCGAATGATTTGCCAATTTCATGTTAAACCAAGGACAAGGAAACCTACACCCGTGGGACAAGGGAAGGCAGGAAGAACCGGGCATAAACAGCTCCCTTCTCCAAATCACCAGTCCCCTCAGGAGAGGGTGTAAAACAACAGTTCCCATCTGCTATGTGCTCGAGAGCAGGTTTTCATGCTCTCCTCATGACATTTCACCTGCCTATCAGCCCTGCAAGGCAGTTCACATTATTCTCCCACCTTCTAGATGAGGACGCTGAACCGGGCACGTTGGGCAGCTTGCCGAAAACCGTGCCGTTCCTGGAGACGACGTGAACCCAGGGACTCCGGCTGCAGGGCCTCTGCCTCTAATGACAGCCCAGCCTCTCCTGCATCACGAGCTGAACGCGGACAAAGGACAAGGAAAAGGCCTGCTGGGACAGGAGAGGTTGTGGGGGGGCACTAGACCTGCAAAGTCAGACACTCCGATTTAAATTAAAGGCAAAAGAGATTAGGAAACGACCCAAAATTTCTGAGCAGCGTTGCGATGTGCTGAAAGCAGTGTTTAAGGCAGATTATTCTGGCTACAGATGTTTTCCTTGATGTGGAGTGCTTACAAGAAACCATTACAATGCACGTTGTAGAATACAATATAAAAAAATTAGTTTACAAAAATAAACCCAGATATAACCCAGAACCTTTTGCGGAAAGGCGCTATCTCATGTAAGGAGTATTTATTCTGAAGTATTTAAAATGATTTTGAGTTGAGCTGAGGGAAGAAAAGATTTCATGGTTCAGAACATGCAGCCTCCTGATTCGGGGCATTGCATGCGCTGAGACTGCTTTCTAACCTAGAAATCAGAGTTGGTGTCTCTCTCTCTTTCTTTTTTTAAATATGGTCATCTATAAAAAGGCCTCCTGTAGTCAAGAAGGAAGAGAGGTTTTCCCTTGGTTTATTACAGTTAAGAATTTTATTCCGTCTTGCAGCCATCTCTGTGAAAAGTTGCAGACAGGGCCCTACGTTGTCGGGTTCTAGGGTCACAGCTAAAGCCTTGTGGGCGAGTTATAAACTTCATGGGCGTAAATCAAGGAGGCCCCACAGGGATGAATTTGGGGGGCGTTCTGTTGCTATTCCAACTCCCAAATGAGGCACACTGGGACTTTAACACAGAGCCGCCAGGGAGTGGAGGCCAGAGGCCAGGGGAAGTCCAGGATGTGAGGAACACAGTGGGGGTGGAAGCCGGCCCAGGGGCAGAGACTGGTGAGGGGTGGAGAGCGCTGAGTCTGAGGCACAGTTGTCCGCTGGGGCAAACTGCACAAAGACATCAGTCCAACAAAAAGCACAGAGGTATCAGGCACTGCCTCTAGCCAGAAGCTAGGTGAGGGGGCAGCTAGCGCAGGAGTGGCCTATATAAGCGGGCAGAACTCTAGCAGCTGGCAGAAAAGAAGGTTCTAGAAGGGAAATTCAGAATACCTAATAGGCTAGCTAGCATTCAATAACCTATGGGTAGTGATGCCCAGCTCACCCCCACCACAGGGTGGTTGGGGATGGGGGGAGTTCCATCTGGACACTGAGCTCTTGAATGGCGAGTGCCCTATGGTCCAGCAATCAAGTCCCAGCCACAGTCTGAGGACGTGGCTCCCCAGCCACGGAGGGTGCTGGGGCTGTTTCAGGCATCCTCGCTGCCAACCCAGAGGCAACCACATGCCACCAACATCTGACTACCCGCTCCAAACCTGGGCAAGTGCCGGGTGACCGCTGAGTTTCCTGCTCACCTGCGGAGCCCAGAACTATTTGTTTACCACAACCTGTTCATCTTTTGAAGCAGCCTCCTTGCTCCCTCTAGACCAGATGCTCCTCAGAAGCAGGTAACACTTTCCATGCTTTGCCCCTGCTCACGTGGAACTAACTTCACGCCGAGAGTGAGTGCTTTCAACCCGCCCATGAAACGAGTCCCGTCTGGAGGCCCCCGCCGGCATTGCAGCCGAATTTAAGGAAGTCTGACTTGCAGCACGGGGAGGGGGACAAGGGGTGCTGGGGTTTGCGAGCTGACAGTCCGTGTTCTCGGCGCACGACACAGAGGACTGTTCAGTGGCTGGCACAGAAGCCAGGGATTTCGGAGACATGTTGCACACGTCTAATCCAAATGGCACTGCAAGCAATCGAACCTAAATCTGGCTTAATGCGGTAGGATCTGCAAAGCCAGTCCCAAGCGACACTTTAAAATAATCAATCATTTTCTCAAATACTGTTTCGTCTGAAATACCAACCTGATTCTTTTGCTAACAAACCAGGTGCTTATTCTGCAAGCCACAAATCCATGCTGATTAGTAATCAGGGAAGCCGAGCAGGGGAGGGAAACGGAGTGTGCCCGGAGAGGTCAGCCAATCCGGCCGGGTCCCACGCCCGCCCGCTGTGGGTCCGGCAGGGAAAAGTAGGGACGGCGTCCTCCATCTTCATTAATGTTTTATCAACTGAAGGAACATGAGAGAGAGACTAGCAAGTGGTTCTGCCTCCTTGTTTTCTACAGCGGAGCACTCGGCCACTCCACGTTTGATTTCCTGACTGCCGAGGCTTGCTAGGAAGGAGGCCAGAGGGGAGTGGAAAGGACGGTCTCATCAGAGGTTCCCTGTGTCACCTGGCAGTGCTATAAGCTCGGAAAAGTCATTTAACCACTTGGAAGCAGTTTCTCACCGACAAAATATAATTATACTTACCTCAGAGATTATGTACGGTTAGGTAAGGAGACGGTTGTCCCTGGAACTTAGGAGATGCTCCATGAATAATCACTGACGTCTGCTGGGGTCCCCATCACCCAAGTCTCCCGACAGTCTGGCAACCCAAGACCACAGGTTGGGATTCTTTGCCACATGGGAGCCAAAGCTTTGGGTTTTGATACGAAATGATTCAGCCCCTCTTGGTTGCAGGGTACACACGGAGTTCAGAGACCGTATTACCATTAGGAAAACTCCAGACCAGAGAAACTAAGGTATATTCGTTTGTTAGTGCTGCTACAACCAATTACCTCAAACTCTGTGGCTTATGTGGAGCGATACAAATGTATCATCTTGCAGTTCTGAAAGTCAGGATTCTGACACCGATCTCCCCAGGCCCAGATCAAAGCACAGGGGCGAGGGGTGGGGAGGGCAGATGAACTTTCTGCAGGCTCCAGGGGAAGCCTGCTTCCTTGCTCAAAGCTGTCGGTGGAACTACCCCAGACACGGGTAGCTCCTCGTGTATCAGCCCCTGCACCTCCAAACCCACAATGGGGCATCGAATCCTCCTCAGGGTGCCATTTCTCACTCACCACAGCCAGGAAGTGTTATCTGACTTTAAGGACTCAAGTGATTGGACTGCATCCATCCAGAAAACCCAAGACACTCTCTCCCTCTCAAGCTCTGTAACCTTAATCTTGCACGTAAAGTGCCCTTTGCCACATCAGTTAACTCTCACAGGCTCTGCAGGATCACAGCTGGACATTTCGGGGGGACCAGGGCACTATTCCACCCACCACACAACAGTATTTTTGAAACATCAACAGTTCATTAAAACGTGCACCAATTTACACCGAGGTTGCTGAGATCTGGACCACAGAAAATTATTTCCACCGTTTTGTTTTATGAGTTAAAATTCAGTTTACCTAGGAAGTGTTAAGAAAAAACAACAATGATGACATATTTAAAACCTCCCCTTTGTTGTTGGCTTGGGCTTTTCATGGCAAGCAGTGCCTTCGGCAGATTCGGTCTACATGAAAACGAGGAAGGTGCTGAAGTCACCTGCCCCTGGCGCAGGGCAGCCCGCGGGTGTTTCCCTCGCCCGGGATCGGCTTCTGCCAGATAGCACACTGCTTGTCACGACCTCAAGTCTGCTCCTACTTTCCCAACAGAAACAACTCACTCTTTCAATTCCTGACTGATGGCATCGAAAACAGGAGCCGGACAGATTTTAAAAGCCTTGTCCGTCATCCTTTCTACAGCTCACGAGGCATGGCCAAGCCTCCACCTTATTAGTCAAGGGACATTCTAAGTAACTTTCCAAGCAAGCACAGTGGGCGCCCGTGCCAAAATAAGGCAACAAGGGTCGAGTGAGAAGGCAAAACGTGGTGTCGGTTTTGCCTTCTCACCTTTTCCAAAAGGTGTTCGATTGCCATAAAAAGAGGAGCTGCTTGTCGCTTAGACCTCCATCCGTGGCTTCCACCCAGGCCCACTCCCCTTCTCTAAACTGGATTATAATTTCCAGCCCTTTACACAGAATCCCAGACACGGGTCAATGGCAGCCACTGTGAAAAACAAGAAAAGAAATAAGCTTACCACTTAGCCCCAAGCATAGTCGCATCCCTTGTATTTATTTTTTTCAACAAATGCCTCAAATGAAATGACTGTGGTAATTTATGAGACATTATTGCCTGGAAAGAGTACAGTGTCCGTGCACAGTAGTCACAGACCAGCATCACAGTGTGTGGGCAGCCGGGGTGGGGTGTGAAGGACTGAGACTCCTACTGCCGTACAGGCGTAACTCGGAGACACAGCAGGCTCGGCGGCAGACGACCTCAGTAAAGCCAGTATCGCAACAAAATGAGTCGTCAGCTTTGTGCTGGTGGAGGGTCTTCCCTTCAGTTTGTAAAAAAATGCACCATCTGTGGAGCACCATAAAGCTAAGCACAATAAAATGAGGTATGCCTGTATTAGAATTTTATTTCTATTTCCACCACTGCCTTCCAACAGGCCAGCTGAAGCCAGGCCTCCTGTGCTTACTGCAATCCTCACTCCTATCACTGTCCAAGATAATGAGTTTCCCAGGCATGTGTGAATTGTGCCAGGGAAGGTACAGGGAGTCCCTCTCAGTCAATATTTTCATAGAAAGTCACTTCACGGAAAGGCTCAGGGTCTGACCTAAACTAATAAATGATTATCCTTCACTACAGAAATCAGGACCCTAATTAACTTGCTAATTGTTGGTCTCTGTTCACAGACATTAACCTGAGTTATCCCACCATATACACCCGTCAGTAAATTACAGGCTCTATACTCAGGATGAACCTTCCGTCCGAGTGGATAAATGTGACTTCAGTATGTCAGCCACACATAATTCTTTTAAGTGACCAAGTGTATAAGATTCTATTATGGGCACTTTTCCAAGCAAATTAAATGGACACAAGCTTCCTCTAATAATTTAGTTCCTCAGTAGAGTCTATGGCCACTGCTCTTTGAAAGGCATAGTCTCCTTGTCCATACATTTCTCTTTCAGAGCAATCATAGCTACCCTCGCTGGTTCCCATGGCCAAGCAGAAAGCTGAACGTTGTATGTTCATTTTCTCTCCAAAGACGGAGCTTTCTGGTGTCATTATGTCCACTTTATAGAGGAGGAGGCGAGGTCTAGAGAGCTCAAGTGACCTGTCTCAGCAGACATCACTAGGGCCGACCCATATTCCCTCTGCAATGGACTGAATGTTCGTGTTCCCTGATATCCTGACTCCCAAGGCAGTGGTATCAGGAGTTGGGGCTTTGGGAGGTGATTAGGTCATGAGGGTGGGGTCCTCATGAAGGGGATTAGTGCCACATGAAAGGGACCCCAGACTGTTCCCTCCCCCTTCTGCTATGTGAGGATACCGGGAGAAGTTGGGAATTCAGAAGAGGGCCCTCCCCAGAACCCAACGATACTGGCACCCTCATCTCAGACTTCCAGCCTCCAGGACTACGAGGAACAAATTTCTGTGGTTTGTAAGCCTCCCAGTCTGTGTTCCTTTGTTAGAGCAGCCCGAGCTGACAAAGATACCCTCTGTGCTCACGGGTCAACATACTTAGCTTCTCCCTACACCCCAGTCCCTTTGTCTGAGGACTTTCTCCTCTTATAGGAGCACCTGGGCCCACGAGTAGGGCGTATGGAAGTGCCAAGGTGCTGCTGTCCCTGTCCCAGGAGCAGCCTGCAGATAATGACAGAGGGGAGTTGGGGCAAGGCTGAGGCAGGTCTACATGGTCATCCAGAGGTCCCTGCAGACCTGGGTTCCTGTTGCCCACAGCAGCAACCGGCTCGCTAACATCCCTTCACTGGCTTCCTGACCTTCTCCCCGCAAGGTGATCAGGAGTGTTCAGATAAATCTGCACCCAAATAAGTAACTGCAACTCAAATCAAAGACTCAGGGTAGGCTTCTGGGAGAAGCCAACCCACAACATTTGGAGAAGGACCTATCACCAAAAAATGGTGCAGCTGAACCCAAACCCTGGCTGGCGGATGCCCATCCCTACTCTCACCTCTGGAGCACACTGTCTCGTTTCATCACGAGCTGCCGAGTGTCTTCACTAAAATTCACCATACCGTGTCTGGCGTCATATCTAGTCAATGCATTCAAGTTTCAATGAATTGGAATTAGGCTTTTCCATATTTTTGTTATATTTTTCCTGCTCATGTTGCTTCTAGCAACCCTACTGGCAAAAATAGTCCGAGTTAAAGGTTGTAAAAGGCGCTGACTCTGAACTTCCTGCTGACGTAACCTATTCACCGTTACAATACCTGACGTGGCCATCCTGCCCATTGTTTGCACTGTCTCTACAGATGGTGAATTCTTCCTGTTAGTAGAGAACTAACACAAGTGTTCATGACGTATCGCTGATGTTCTAGGGTATCATACATAGTATCTAACAAATCCTCACAACAGCCCTGTCAGGCACGTGTTATAATCTCCATTTTACAGATGAGTAAACTGAGGTTGGTGACGTCTTCAGCATCATGCAGTTGGTACATGGCTGAGTCAGAAATAAAATCCAGGTCTCTCAGACCCCAAAGTCCAAGCACTCTTCGTATAACAAAAATGCTTACATGTGCCAGATAGTGTTCCAAGATCTCAAAATACTAACCTGTTTAGCTTTAAAATGACCCTATGAAATAGGTACTTATTATCCCCATTTTATAGATGTAATAACTGTGGCACAGAGAGGTGAAGCAACTCACCAAGGTCACACAGTACATGGCAGAAGCCAGATTCAGACCCATGTACTCTGGCTTCTGGCCCATGCTCTGAAACACTACTTTTTGCTAACTCTCTCATCAATGCCACTCTTGATTGACACCTATCCTCATGCTACACTTAAGTGGCCTCAGTGTCACTTCTGCCCAATGTTCTTAGTTTCACCTTCCAGAATATAAAGCTACTCTCATTCCTTTCCCCCTGATAAAACTATGGATATTTAAAGATGGCAATCCTGTTTCTTCTCACGTGGTCTCCCTTTTCTAACAATGCCTCGACGTCAAGCCCCTTCCCCCTATCATCCGAGCCCTGTGGAAACGCTCCATCCCCGCTGCCAGTGTCTCAGAAGCACAACGGGAAGATGACTTTTCCTGCCCCGGTGCAGGGCTTGGGTTACTTAGCGAAGCCTAAGGGGTGCCTGGGCCTTTTTCAGCTCTGGGTCCCGCGGAGAAGCTCGGGGTAGAATAGACGTTTCCATCGTGTTCCAAACCCACCCTCACACACATGTCCTTCCCTACCAGGTGGGCAGCCTGGAAGAGTATCTGCGATTACAGACACATTGGGCAGGCGACACACAGGCCAGCAGCGTCACTGCTGTTGGCATTATCTTTCCACTGGTGTTGTGCGTTTGCGTAGGGTTTAAAAACAGAAATGTCACCATCCATTCATTTAGCCAACACGTATGGAGAGCTTCCCCATGCCAGCACCAGTGCTGGGAGCTGGAAGCAGAGCAACGGCGTGCTGCTCTCCAGGAGCTCAGAGCGTATCGGAAAGACAGACACAGAACCAGATAACCTCCACCCAGATCCCCCTCCTCCCTGTTTCCTGACCTCTAACCACAGGAGCCTTCCAGGCCCCATCCTCTTCTCCAAAGTCCTGTAGCTTCAACAATCGCCTCTGTTCTCTGCTGCCCCCAGGTGTGCCTTCGGCCCAGACTCTGCCCCAATTCCACACCCTTGTGTCCTACTCCCCCAGGCCATCATCCCTCTTTTGGTATTAAACGGCAGCTTAGAATTACCTAATACCAAATCCTCAATCCCCACTGCGGTGGGCTGAATTGTGTTCCCCAGTGTCTGGGAATGTGACCTTATCCAGAAATAAGGTCTTTGTAGATGTAATCAAGTTAAGATGAGGTCATTCTGGATTAGGGTGGGCCCTCCTCCAATGACTAGTGTCCTTATAAGCAGAGAGAAACTGGACAGAGACACAGGGAGAAGGCCACGTGACTACCGAGGCAGAGATTAGCACGATGCACCTACAAGCCAAGAAACGCCAAGGAGGGCAACCACTGGAAGCTAGAAGAGGGGAGACAGGTTCTCCCTTAGAAACTGCAGAGACAAGATAGCCTTGCTAATACCTTAATTTGGGACTTTAAGCCTCGAGAACTGTGAGACAGTACATTGCTATCCTGTTAAGCCACCCAACTTTCTGAGAACTTGTTACAACAGCCCTGGAAAATGAATAACCTCCCAGACCCACACCGCCATCTGAGTGGAAGGTGACCCCATGCTCCTCGGAGGTCCTTTTGTCTCACAGCTCACGGTCAGTCCATCGGGAAACGTCCAGAATCTGACAGTGTCTCACCACCTGTGTGGCTGCCCCTCATTCAAGCCACCATCAACTCTTCCCCTGGGTTGGAGCAACAGCCTTGTCACTGGTCTCCCTGCTGCCGCCATTAGCCAGTGCCAGACCATTCCCCACACGAGTTCAGGAATGCATTTTAAAAGCAGAGCTTGCATTATTTCACTCCGTACTCGACCATCCCTCGGCTCCAGAATCAAATCCAAACAACATACCAGCATTCACAAGCTCCCCTCCTGTGGCCCCATATCCCCTTCCTGAGTCATTCCCAGCCTCTCTCCATCCCTCACTCGGTTCCAGTGACACTGCCCCCGCTCAGATCAGAGGCCGCTGGTACAGCACCCCTTCCTCACCCTGTCCCTCTTCCTGCTTATTTGTCTTCCTAGCACTCATCACAGCAAGGCCTGGTGTGTTATATATGTGCGTGTGTGGTCTGTCTCCCTCCCCAGAACAGGAGCACCGTGAACAGGGGAGTGGTGTTTCTCAGACACTCAGAACAGTACCTGGCTCGTCAAAGACCTTGAGTGCAGGCCTGCGACTCAGAGGATCGCAGTTTGACTCCCAGTCAGGGCACATGCCTGAGTTGCAGGCCTGTTCCCAGCAGGGGATGCACGAGAGGCAACCATACATTGATATTTCTCTCCCTCTCTCCTTCCCTTCCCTTCTAAAGGTAAATAAATACAGTCTTTAAAAAAAAAAAAGACCTTCAGTTGATCTCTCCAGTTGTGGTGGCCACGGGACAGGGCCTAATTCTACCTTGGAGCTCAGTTTTTCTTTTCATCCCTAAGAGGGGCTCTATAATTTATCCCCCAGGATAATACAATGCACATATGTAGCATAGTCTAAGCTAACAGGGATTTTCAACCTCTTTCGTCTTATAGCACATATAAACTAATTTACTCAAATTCTGCGGCACACCAAAAAATATGTTTTATTTGTTGCTGATCTGACCAAAAAAAATAGGTGTAATTTCGACTCATTCACACCGGATGGCTACTGTTGTGTTGGTTGTTGTCATTTTTCTATTTGCCAATCTAAGGGGGAAAAGTCAGTGCCTTTAAATAACTAGTGAAGTATTGCATATTTTAAAAATTCTTGTGGCACGCTGGTTAAAAATCACTGCTCTGTAGCGTAAATTTGGATATACAGATAGATGCAGATAAGGCATATCTGGTGTGCCATGCCCAGTGCAAGGTACAAATTCAACAAAATGGAAAGGCATCGCAGAGGTGTCCCTTGAACTATCTGTGGGTGGGTGAGACCAGGAACTGCAGGCGGACAGGAGCAGGGAATGAGGGGGCACGTGCATGAGGCGTGAAGACAACGGCTGGCTAGCAGTCAGTGCGGCCGGGACACAAATGGACCACGGCAGCCAGCGAGCTGAGGGAAGAGACGGAGGGAAAGGATGATAGCCAAAGATGACTGAGAGGCCTGTCACAGGCTAGACCCCAAAGGGGATAGGGAGCCACGAGACCTGATCTAAATGACAAACGGGGAAACAGCACAGAGGAAATACACTGGGGATTCGGTGGGAACCTGGAAGTCCCCAGTTTACTTCTGAGAGCTGAACTGCTAAGTTCCTATAGCAATATAGTCAGTAAGCCTGACACAGAGACATTTTTTTTCTTTCACAAACACTATTAGCGAGAATTTCATGAGTTTTTCCCAATGGAGATTCATTCATTCTCTCTCTCTCTCTCTGTCGGTTGTGTGTGTAACACCCTGAGTTTGATAATCTACTGCTGAAATGATTCAATTTTGCCTTTTTAGCTTAAAAAATTTCAGAGAAACATCTAGTATTGTTTTAACATGCAAGAGACGCAGGTAAAGGCTAGAGGAATTTATATTCAGGACCCCAACAAAGAAAGAATTAGCATTCCCTTCCCACGTGTCGACACACACTTTCCGTACTGAGCATGGAAAGACTGCACGATCTCCTAAGGAAACCACGTTCTGACACCTAGAAAGTCCAGAAAGCAGCAGAGGGGATTGGGGCAGGCCCTGGGCATGAAGAACATATACTCCTTTCCTTGGACCAAACAGTCCCCTCAAACACAAATGCATTGCCTGGGAATAAAGATCAAAAAATAAGCCAGATATCGATCCCATCCTGACATTCTAAGGGAGAATGTCATAATAAAACTTTAAGTCTAGCAAGACCAAGATTCGTGCAAAACTCATATTTTTTCAGTGTTGTGATTTATCTGAGGTATTCTTCACATTCTCGTCCCTGAGGTCCTGTTCTGAAGAGTCTCCAGTCCTGGGTCCCCACTCTCTAGTGCTGGCCCTTTCAGAAGCCCACCCACTTCAGATACTTGCTGTGACCATCTTTTTTTGTTCTGAACATACATCTCCCACCATCTCATTTCACTGCCCCAAACTAGAGGTTCCAGATTCCCAGGCCACTTCCAACATGAGGCACAGTTCCTGAGATCTAGCAGGCAATCAATAAAACCCGTTAAACAAGTGAATCAATGAATGAATAAATGGATGGATTCATTTATTAAGAGCTCAGAGATCTGCCTTGAGGGTTAGAGAAGTAAATTCACTTAGAGGTTTTGTTTTTTTTTTTTTAAAGTAGGATACAAGGGAGGTTAAAATTATTAGGTTTTCTTCCTTCCACAAATTAATTTCCACAGCCAAGAAGCAGCCAATTACAAGCCGCATTGCCTTAAAATAAATAGAAGTATTTATTGGCCCATTCTCCTCCCATTTGGAGAAGGAATGAGATCCTTACTTTTAACTTTCCAAGAAATATCTAGAGGTTGTTTGCAAGTCTGCTCTTCCACGGTTACACTAATCTTCATTAGCTGACAGAGTCAGGCAGCGTTGGCTCCAAAGAATGTTGGTGAAATGCTACCACTGGCTCCCACACTTGGTTTTAAGTAGAATAACATCGAGCATGGGATAACCTTCCCTTTGTGAGACAAAAGAGAAGCACTGGAAAACACAGAGTCCCCTCTGCAATCTCTAGCAAGGAGAAAAACAACGACAACAACCAGACGTCCTAGAGCTCACTGAGAAAGAACCACTAAAAGGACCTTGTTCCAAAAAGCCCCTACAATCCTTGGGAATTTGAATTCAGACAACTGCCCAGCCCAGATTCTGAGGCGCTGCCTCCTCGGCACGGTGTCACTACCTCCATCGCACACCAAGCTGTTCTCGAGCACTGGGTTCTTAGAACCTGCCCTTGACACTGCCCTCTGACCAGGGGGACCTTTGGGGAACGGGGAGCAGCGTCGCCCTCGGTCGTGTACTCGGAGCATGCATCAGCTGTGCGTGCATGCCCGTGTTGGAGGAGTACGTTTCACCGGAGGAAGACTGGGGAGACTTGCCTCGGCCCCAGTCTCTTCCTCGGAGACTGGGCTCGTGTCTATGTTGAAACCCAACATTCATGTTGGTTCGATATAAATATTTGGTGCCAGCTTGAAGTAATCGCATCAGTAATTACTATTGAATTATAGTGGAAATCATAGAGAAGTACTTCTAACATTCAGGCTAGGACAAGAATGAGTCCATGTGATTAATGTTATTAACGTACTATTCAGTTCAACAACATACCATAATGATCCCGCTATTGTATTTAAGTGTTACTAAATATTCACTGAGCTCCAAAAACCACAGTGGGTGTGAGGTCTCTTTGTCGGATTCGGAATTTAAACGGCGCTCTTTGTCAAATTTATGCCTGGTATGAAGCCCCAGCAACAGTCTGCCCACTAAAGTAATGTTTACAAAGGCACAGAAAATACCCACAGAAGGAATCAGTTTATCATAAACAATACAAATATTTACTTGATTATTTAATGGGTGCCCAGCATGTCTGTCCTTAATGTAGCATTAGCTGACATCAGGAACGCACCATATGTGCAAATAATTAATTCAAATGATGCTTTTCTTCCAGTGAGTACTGTTATAAAAGAGCGGAATTACTGTAGAGGCAGATTGGGGAGCAGAGTGGGGGGCCCTCTCTCCATGTCTGCCTTTATGGGCACCTAGTTTTAACACTTCATCCTCATTGTCATTCTACTGCCAAGAGCTGATGGCATTTGAAATGCTCCTACAGTGTTCCTTATGTAATCAGTAGGATGACTAACACAGCGATTAAAAACCTGACTTGGCTAAAGATTTCCTTAGGAGATTAAGCTTCAGACGCCCAAGATCGCCGGAAGAAGTCCACCTTTTTTAACCACCGCCACCACTGCAAAATGAACGGCTTGCAAATATCAACAGTGGATGCTCCATCGTGCCTAGCTTTCAGGAATGGCAAGAGAAGCAGGCCATTTGGATGAATATAAAGTGTTTCCAGTTACGGTGCTTGAGGCTTATTTATAATAAAGACATTCAAACTCTATGAAGGGATTTCCTGTGGGCAATTACACTGTCCCTTTTCTCTCTGAATTAATACATGGCAAACTTTGGTTCGCGTGACATTTCAAATGGCAAAAGCCTTCACAGAAGAGATGCTCAAACTCAGAGTGCTGCACTAATGGCTGAAGCACTCACACCGTCCATTCGGGTCAGGTTGCTTCCATGGCGGTGGCCTCGAGGGCCCGTCCTCCAACTCCTACACTCATGGTTTTGTGTTCCAACTTTTTTTCCCCCTCTAATTGTTCGAGTTAGAAATATATTGGGCCTTTTTCTCAGAATCATAAGAAAAGAAGGAAGAAGAAACAAAGAAGAATTTTAAGCTTGCCCAAATGAGGAGACTGATCTATCCAGAGAGAACATCCTTCCCCTTCTGCTGCGAAATTATATATTTATACATGTTGTTCATATGTGTGTGTACATGTACACACCTATATACATGTAGGCATTAGACAGTTGCTGTGAGGATTGAATCAGACAATAAACATGAAATGATTAGCACAATATGCAATACCGAGTGAGCTTTCAATAAATGTTAGCTACAACCTGCAGGCGTCGGATTCTATACACAGCAGTCAGCTCAGTGCTTGGTGCGCCATCAGCACTCAGCAGTAACCGATGAGTGCATTACTATGGCTCTCCATGATACGCCCCTACGAACGGAAGACAGACTCCGGGAAGTTATGTGGTTGACCGAGGGCCACGCTTCCAACAAACATTAAATCGAGCATTCAGACGGGGTGCGTTGGAGCCTAAGCCCCTGGCCCTTTTCCCTACCTCATGCTGCTGATTCTCAAATGCCTGCAATAACTAATTAACACAGAGATGACACTGAGTCACTGAAAAAAAGTTTACTGATTTATTTCAGATTCCAATGGGACTTCTAGAGACAATAAAAAGTCTGCCGTCAAAATAAAGGGAAAGAATGCTTCCAAGTTACTCAGAAATATCTTCACAGGATTTATCAATATTTTACAACTCAGTGACATTTTCTTCTTTTCTAATGGATCTGTGTTTGAGAAAAATGCCAAAATTGAAACAATGGCAATGATGGAGTAATTCATAGCTCAGTGCTATATTACCAATTAATTAAATCTACCCAGCAATACACAGAAACCAGTCATCTGCCCCGCATTTATTTTATTTCATTTCCTATCCTGTATCTTGTATATTCCCAAAAGCAATGTTTACAGTAATTTTACCTTCCACGCACAAATCTAATAATCCCCCTTGTTCTTAAGCATCGTGAGAGCAGCTGCATTGTTATTATATTATTAAATGTACATCAGATAAATTCCAGTTGTGCTGCATTCTCCAAAATACCTTTTTCTCCCCCCAATCACTTATTTTCCATTTTTCATAAGTAACCATGGAGGGCTTTATTAGCAATAGGTTTTTTAATATATGCTTCCACATTTTTCTTAAAAGTTTTGTTGCTAATCACAGGACTTAGTCCCCCATGCACATCTACGGCTCTGTAATCTTAACAAGCTCTATGCAGATGATTGACAGATAATTCTTGACAGGTTCAAAATTAGAGAATATACAATGAAAAATTCAGAACAGCCAGAGCACTTAGTATGCTACAGTTTTCCAATTTTGGCTTCTCCCCTAATCATCCACTTGGGAGGGAGAGAGAGTAAGGGGGAGAAGGGATCTGAACATTTCCTCTCTCTCTGATCCCCTGGATGAAAACCCCTGGCCTGAACAGCCCAAAAGGGTCTCTGGTCAGGAGTTACCAAACCAAGAGCTGAAATTCACACCATCCAAATATGAAGTTGAAAATATGATTCTTTGGCATTTGAACCAAAACACTAGACTCTCCTTCCTTGAACCAGCCAAAATATTCTTTTCACATATTTTATTCAGTTTAATTTGTTGAAGAGAGTCATTTCTACAGCATTACCCCTTAAATCTTTAATGAGGAAAGAGATCATGTCATGTTTATTGAAATGATTAGGCCAATTTTTATTGACTCTGTACAAAGTACGTGAGAGCTGCTATTTACCTGAAGCCTTTCCGTGCCGCTGAGGATTGACAGATGACTTTCTACTAGAATATCTGACTCAACTACTAGTGATTTAGCTAAGAAAAAAAGTTTGTTTGGGTTTTGTTTGGGTTTTTTTTTTTACTGCTTTTATCTTGTATTTTAAGCCTCCTCATGCCACAACAAACAGCAAATATTTCTCCTCTATTTCAGGAGAACTGGACAACACAAAACTTGTACCAAGTAAACGAGCAGCATCAAGTGTTCTGGAAGGACCACAGGCCACGCCCACCCCAACAGAGGCTACTCAAAACGCCTGGCGCCGGCTCCAGCACGGCCTCCCGCTCTGTCCTCCTGAGATCTAAATTCCTAGGCAGCGTGGAGCCAACGCTCCGCTGCGATGAATTTGGAGGCAGCAAACTTAGCAAGGACAGGCCTTTCTTTGAGGTCATCCACAGGAGGTTTCCACGGATACCTGCCATGGGTAGGTCTTTTTGTTATCTAACATAAAAGAATTGTTTCCCTCCCTTTTCTGCTACCTTCCCAGTCTGACCATGCTCCCAAGATGACAACTCTGCTGGGACTCCATCCAGGCGCAGTTTTGGGGGGTGGGGCGGGGCGGGGGGGCGTGGAGAAAGAGTGCCTGAGGGACTGCTATTTGATGTGCACACTTGTGGAGAAACCACAAGGCTGTATTTTTTTTCCCAGACTCCAGCTCTCTTCTGGTGTGTACGTTCAAAATAGGTCATAATGGATACAATTGTTGAAATGTGGCTTTCGTCCCTTTGGAAAGCAACTGCCGTCAAGAGAAGCATTTGGGTTAATGGCTGGCAATTGCTGGTCGCTCTAGGTCAGTAACCACTCCTGCGGGAGGAAAAGTGGGCACCTGAGGAAGAAATGGGGGGAGTCCTTAGGAAAATCACCAGGAAAGATAACCCCAAATTTCTGTCATCAGAGAAATGCACACTAACTAGCCGTAATTGGGCACATTAGTCACGAGAATCGATTGTTTGGTTTGGAATCAAGGTTGAAAGAGCAGACGCAGAAAGAAACGTTCTGGTCCTCGCCATCCACCTGGACCTAAAAGGCACTGATTTTAAAGCCACAGTGTAGTAGGTTTACATACGAGAAACTTCCAAATGAAATGGGCTCTGCAATGAGCAAGTACGTCAAAAAGCTGCTCGGCTAAGCCACCCCGACTGCAAACAACTCCAAGGGTTTCCACTGGGAAAGAAAAGAGTAATTCCAGATTAAGACAAATACTAAATAATTGAGAGGAAACAGTGGGAAGTTACGGGCATCTTAAAATGCCTTAAAAGGTGTGTTCCTCTCTTGCTTGCTTCAAAGCAGAAGTTAATGTCTATAAACATGGTTATTAAGTAGCCATATATTAATATCTACCCGGCTTTAATACAGATTTTGTTGATCCTTTGCTGCTGTGGTGGTGGAGGGGAGCAAATCTGACGGCTTTTGGGTCCTCTCGTGCTTGAAGAGGTCAG
>PVKM010018640.1:0-24871 GCA_004027735.1 Carollia perspicillata | reverse complement strand
TAGGGGAGAGGAATTACCTATGTAACTCTCACACTACCCTGAAGTAGTTGTATTTTAGAACATTTTTTAAGAACATTTTTATCAGGTAATTCTAGACCATAGCTCTAAAGGTAGGAGAAGTTGCCCTGGTTGGATAGTTCAGTTGGTTAGAGCGCTGTCCCAATATACCACACAACAGGCGTGTCAAACTCATTTTCACCGGGGGCCACATCAGCCTCATGGTTGCCTTCAAAGGGCTGAATGTAATTTTAGGACTGTATAAATGTAACTACTCCTGAACTAGGGGCAAGGGGCTCGGCACTGCTGCCAGGTAGAAACAAGGTGCCAGGCCAGATAAAACAAGGTGGAGGGCTGGATTCAGCTCGTGGGCCTTGAGTTTGCCACCTGTGCCATACAAGAATCAACCAATGAAGTCTGGCTGGTGTGGCTCAGTGGATTGAGTGCTGGCCTGCGAACCAAAAGGCTGCTGGTTAGATTCCCACTCAGGGTGCGTGCCTGAGTTGTGGGCCAGGTCTCCCGTAGGGGGTGTGCGAGAGGCAACCACACACTGATGTTTCTGTCTCTCTCTTTCTCCCTCTCTTCCCCTCTGTATAAAATCTTAAAAAAAAAAAAAAAAAAAGAATCAACCAATGAATGCATAAATAAGTGAAACTACAAATTGGTGTTTTTCTCAATTCCTCTGTCTAAAAATCAATTTTTAAATAAAGAAAGATGGCTGAATTGAGTGTATTATTTAATGTTCTGATGTGTGCAAAAAGCACTGAATTGGGATTTAGGAGACAAGGGTCAAGACAAGGAGACCTGGCCTTGCCTCAAGCTAGCTGTATAACTGGGTAAATCAATTAGCTTCTCTGTGCCTCATTTTAAAAATGAGAATGTTTATTAGATGATCCAGCACAAAGGAAGATTTGGGGAAAGGTAGTACCTTTTCACTAAAACAAATAGCAGTAAATGGGGAAGGCTAGCCCTGACTAATATGGACCAGTTGTTTGGGCATTGTGTCGCAAAGCGAAAGGCTGTGGGTTTGATTCCTGTTCAGGGCACATAACTAGGTTGCAGGTTCAGTTCCTGGCTGGGGCATGTACGGGAGGTAACACACTGATGTTTCTCTCCCTCTCTTCTCCCTCCCTTTAAAATTTAAACACAATTTTTAAAAATGGGGAAGGCTATGTGATGTAGCAAATGGAAAATTATGAGCTTTGAAGCAACACTACTCTTAAATCAGCCTAAGCATTTCAGAGACTCGGTTTCTTGATCTGTATCACGGGGACAACCTTCTCATAAAGTTGTGGAAATTAGGGAGAACATGTGTATAAAGTACCTGGTTAGCAGCAGTAGGTACTCAAAAAAAGCCAATTCCCCTTATCTTCTTTTGCTACTTACCCAGAGTACGTGAGAAGACAGGAAGTGCTGAGCTTAGGACCAGAAGACAGACACAGTTCCCGATTATCTGGGTAGGAGTAAGGAAAGGGGAGGTGAGGTAGCAGAGCCGCCAGTACCTAGCCCCCACGCATGCCCCCAGAACACCTCCTCTACTCCCACCCAGCTACCTGCGTCATGGCTGTGTCATGCCATCTGGGCCGCAGCCTCCAGAAGAGTGGAGAACTGTAGAATCCCACGACCGAGGATATCATCAGGTAACTGCCACTGGGGTTAGGGAAGAACTGGCTGGCTCCCAAGGATTAATGCCTCATCTCAAAAAAAAAAGGACCCCTTTCCCCCAGGCCTCCTTTCAAAAGCAAGTCTTTTCCTTCTTTGTGAACCTCAGGTTGGTGAAGACTTACCCCCCACCCGCCACTCCTACCACAGTCCTGTCCAGAGTCCCAAAGGGGACAGAGTCAGTGCACAGAAGCAACGGTGGGTTTCCAGAAGGATACAAGATGAGTACGACCTGAATGACGGCACCAAAGGAGCCCAGCTTGGAGAAGGAGACCTGGCCCAGGGAGGCATCCTGAGAGACGAAGCAATGTCACTGTGGAGCACTCCACCATCAGTACCACCCAGCGCCCAGCCTTCCCTCTGGCCTTAGTTTCTGGCCCCTCACCCCAGCCCTTCTCAGGCCCTCCCCAAAAGACATGGTGGGAGGGAAGCGCAGTACCTGCATGCCCCGGGGCATGGCAGCCTCATCGATGAGCAGCTCCAGGATGTGGATGCCCACAATGAGCACAGACAGGCCCTGTGTGAGGTAAGGTCACACATTCCCACCTCTGCCCCCACCCATAGCTGTATCCAGATGTGAATGTTAAAAGCAGACACTCTGGTCCAACATTTTCAGTTTCCACGTAGCTGTATGGGATCTATTCATGGCTAGTGCTAGGAACAGAGAACCTTTGAGGATATGATAAGGTATACCCTCTCCAGGTGGAAGGATTGCAAAAAAAGCCAAATAGAAAAATGGATCTCTTCTTCCAGACTGGTAAGACTTATCCCTAAGTCCAGGTTGTAACAAGAGGGGGGATAGACTGGATTTCCACCCTTATTTTCACCCCAGAGCAAACCTGGGTAACTACTCAGTGGCCCTGTGTGGCCTTGGGCAAACTTCTTAACTTCTCGGTTTCTTCATTTACAAAATGGGGACTGATGTGCTCAACACAGGGCAAGATACAAAGTAGACACTCAATGAGAGGCAACTACTATTACCGAGGATAACCAGGTCCCTGCATCTCCTCCCTCTTCCCTGAGAAAGCCTACTACTCCCGCCCCTCCAAGGCTGGCATACCCACCGTCAATACCAGCAAGCACAGCATGGCCAGGGGATAGCCCAAGTTCCGCTGCCAGGCTGAAGCCTTCCGCCGCTTCTCTGTGCAGGAATGGGAAGTGGTTAGCAAGGGCTTGGAACTGAGGGCTACTCTCCTTGGAAAAACCCAGGTATCCCCATCCCTACCAACCCACGTACCCAGCAGGACCCTCTGTGTCTGTAGAGCCAGGACCTGTCTGTGCAGTAGCTCCATGTCCAAAGGCAGCCAGCAGGAGGTGGGATCTGAGGGCAGAGAAGACGGTGCTGCCCCTGCCTGAGCCACGCCCACCATCCCACCTAGGAAGAATTGCTACTCACTGCAAATCCTGCGAGTCAAAGCTGCTTCCTCAAAGGCTGAGCAGTACAGCTGCTCCTCCAGGTCTTCTAGCAGCTGCGGCAGCAGAAAGAAAGGGACTCACAGTAAGGGGCTCCCAGAGGCAAGAGCCCTGGGGCTCTAGAGTCCCATTCCTTCCCCTACCTCTCATTCACCACCCTGTGGTCAGCAACTTTATCCATCCCCCCTGACTGCCTGTGATCTGCTTTGTATGTCTGGGAACACCCTCCAGATGATAGGGGTAAAGGATATAGGAGCCAACAAAGGCTGTGGCCCTCTACAAGGTTGTCCGGCTTCAGCTTTGCAGGAAGCTCACCTCACAGCATCAAAGGGCAAGGAGCACTACATACCCGGGGCTTGACCAGCAGCTTCCCAGTAACCGAGAACATGCGGGCGAGACCTAGTGGAGTACACACTGTGGGGACAGAAGCCAGTCACCTGCCAGACTCTTCTCTCCATCATTCCCCCCTCCCAACCCTCCATTCCCTTTCTTTCTGCCCTTGGTGGTTCTGGCCCAAGGACCTTTCCCATTTTTCCCCAGACCATGAGCACTCACCCAGGAGCAGCAGGACCCCAAGGAAGGAAATGCAGGAGTAGAGGTAGGGGAGATAGTACTCCCAGAAGTCTGTGGGTGAAAAAAGAAGTACTGTCAACCCATCTCTTCCCTGCTTACTGGGTCTGACAGCTCTCAGAGAACCTACAGGGATTAGGCCGGTAATACAAACCAGGAAATCTGGCCCGTGTCAGCAGAAGAGGGTGTGGCAGGCACTATCGCAAAACTGGAGAGCCTAAGCCATGCCTAAAGGGCACAATGGCTATTCAGCCACAGTCACCAGGGACTAGTGTAGCCAGATCCTCAGCCTTGTCAAGCAAAGCCAGAGATCTGGACATTAATGTAAAACCTCTCAAGTTTAACATGTCAGCAACTGACTCACATATATTTTCACATCATCACATGGGCCCAATGAAACATTTCTGCAGGTTAGATTTGGCCTGAAGCCCATCATTTCGAAACTTCAGTCTAACGATTGAAATGATCCCAACTTTCTCCATCTTAGAGGGATACAGCTGTTTCGGGCAGGGGAACATCAGCCAACTGAAGAGCCACTCAGCCTAGAGGGTGGGAAGGAAGCGGGCCCTCTCACCATAGAGTGACTCCCTGCTGGCCTTGTTGTCCACGATGGCTGATGCCACCCACACCATGCCCAATACCAGAAGGGTGAGGAGCACCAACATTACCACCGTCTCGTAGACTCGGCCCAGGACACCCTACGGAAGAAGGCAACACGTGTGGAATGGAGAGAAATCCCAACATCCAGGCAATGCAGGGAAGGAATGAAACAATGTGGAAAGCAGCCTGGCTGGGGGAACCAGAGAACTGGATTCGGGAGACAGGAAAAAGTGTATCCCTCTTATTTTGCTAGATCACTCTGTCCTCCAACCCCATAATCCTTATCCTGGATATTCTTCTTTTGTAACCCTCCCCCCCCGCCCCCCGGGTCCTTTTCCCATCCTTGTCTTGCCCTGGCAGGCTGACCCCTGAGGTCTGCATCACACAAGCCTTTTGTCCTTGGGGTTCCTGTTCGGCTTTCCCAATGGAAAGGACCAGCTATTCCTCCGTTGGATGGTTGCACCTCCCCAGCATCAAGTACCAGTGGCTTCCAGAAGCTATTTCTTCCCTCTGTTCCCACAAGCCTAGAGTGGTACTGACTTCCTGCTGCCATTCGCATCTCAAACTCCTTTTTGGTCTCCTCAACTCTGAAAATACCTCTGCAAATAGTCTCTTCCTTAAAATCTCTTTACTTGAAACATCTGAGTGGAATTCTGTTTCCCTCCTGGATCGACTGATGTATGCTTCACTCACCTTTCTGGAGCCAGCAAAGCCCTCAGACTCAGTGAAGAAGTATGCAAAGGGCATGAGGAAGATGAGGGACAGGTTGGAGAAGAGAAAAACAAGGTTCCAGAGGCCTAGAGCAAAAAAAGAAAGGCAAAGGTGGTCAGGAAAGGGGGCCCAACCCACTGGGGATCAACCACATGATCAGGGATCCAGGGATGAGTCCAAGGCTGTCTGTATCTGCCTAGTGCTTTCTGCTCCCTATCACCACCCCAAACTGCAACCAGGAGCCACATACCATGGATGAGGGAGCCATTGAGCCACTGGATGTAGTAGTTCCGAGGCAGTGACAGCAACACCTCATTGCTGATGATGGAGAAGGGCAGGAGGAGGACGGCACCCAGGGAAACTGCCAGGGTAAAGGTGCAGAGCTCGAGCCTGGGCAGAGAAGAGGCAGTGCCCTTGGTTAGCTGAGACCCTTCCCTGGGCTCGAAAGCCCTGACCATCCCTGTGAGCACCTGTGGTTTCTCCTGGAATTGACTGTAGTAGTGACAGACTGAGGGAAGGAGCCATCAGCTGGGGCTCTACCCACTACTTCCCCATGCAGGTCCTTACCTTAAGGGAAGCCTTGACATGTGTGATGGGCACATCTCAGGCATTCATGGGAACCTGGTCACCTGCCAGGTCACTTGCCCAGACTGTCCCCAAGAATGTGATCCTCCCACACATGCCTGTAGGGTGCACCAGGCATGATGCCAACCTTTGGGGCCTGGCTTCTCTGCTCAGAGATGTGGATTTCTGAGCTTGCCTTCTTCAGCCCACATAATAGCAGGGTCACCCTCTATGGCTATGCCTTATACAAGGCACTAGGACAAAGAGGGAAAAGGGAGCTAAAACCCAGCTTCATAGCCAAGGTCTGTGTCCTGGGCTGCATCAGTTGGAAAGGGACACTTTTATGGATTTGGTCCATCAAGGCGGGAAGGTTGCCTTCTTGTAATCTGTTGACCCAGAGGGGACATCTCTACTTTTTCTTTATACTTGCTAGTGAATAATAGCAGCCTGGAACAAGGGCCATCCTCTTAGAATCAAGCATGCCACCCCTTTGGGGGGCTCTACCTTTCCCATCTCCTGTTTTCATTAGCCTTCATCCTACCCTACTCCCTTCCCAATGGCTGCTGGGAGGTGAAGCCAAGCTGAAGCCATTTCCGGTGACTCAGGCCCCAGCTGACAGTTCCTGGCCATGTGGATCCTAGAAGCTCCTGGGCTAACCAGGGAGACAGGAAGAGCAGCTTTTCCAAGCGTCCCCAGGGTGGGGTAAAGCCGGAAGCCAGAAATGGGGTGGAAGCAGAAACTCTCTTTTTACTTTGTGACACCCCACTCTCTCCGCCAGCTCCAGAACCTCACTAGATCTCAGCTTCTAAAGGCTACTGGTGCCAGGTGCTCAGGCAGCAACACTTACGCAATCTTGTTGACTGTGGCATCTTCATCATCCACTATAAGAAACAGAAGCACGGGGAAGAAGCAGGACATCAGTGGGCAGCTCTGGGAACCATCTGTGTTGCTGTGTGCCTTCCTGCCCCCGAAAGAAGGGCCTTCGCCCGTTGGAGCAGAGCTGGATAGGAGGCTCTGGGAGAGCTCATGCTATGAACCCCACAACATGTTCTCTGGCCAAGATGGCAGCAGTCCCAGGTGGAGACAGTACAGGCTAGAAACTCCCTCGCTTCCCTCCCTCCCTATGACATCTCCTATCACAGGTTCCTCTTTGTAAGCTCAACATATCGTAAACAACTGGTCTGTGAGGTTGGTTACATCAGTGGCTGGGTGCAGCAAAGAGAAATGCAGCAAGTGGGAGGAAGGGAGATTCACAGAAAAAGTCCCCGAGAATTACACTGAGTATCTGCCTTCTTGGGTGGGGGCTCATGAAGCCACCTGGAGGGGAGGAAAGGCTAGGGCCAGGACAGGATAATCTGGACAGGCTGGGGCTAGGAAGTGGGACAAGTGTGCCACCCCCCGACAAGTCACACAATGCCTGCAGAAAGGAAAGCTCCAATGTGAGCACACTTCAGCTCTAGAGAAAGGCCACCACCACCAGGTCCTGGGGTCCCAGTGGTCAAAGACGTCTCTGGTCCTGGGTTTGGGAGCACTAGGAGAGGTGGTGACAGAACTTGTGCCCATGATAACATCTGCCTTGCAGTTGCCCACTTCAGGTTTACAGAGGGCTTTTATATTAACCATCTTGTTTGGTCCACACAATGACAATGGACTGTGTAGGGATCACTAGGCCCACTTTGTAGAGGATGAAACTGAGAGTCAGAAAAGTTACAGGACTTGTCGAGTGGCTTTTTCAGTTGTGGACACTTCTATCTAGATTTTCCACTATACTACACTGTGCCTCCCTGTGGAGGTACAGAGGCAGAAGAGGCACAGGCTCCAGAACAGCCACCTTTCCCTTCCCAGCAGGCACTACCGGCACATTCTCCTGAGGCTGGCCCCATGGCAACAGGAACACTGGCAGAGGGTAGGCAAAAGGGAGGGGAATCACAGGTACCTGTGGTGAACTCAGCAGGCTTCTTGAAGCGAGTCAGGGCGATGTGGCAGAGGATGTAGAGTGTTGCAAACAGAAGTGTTGAGATCTGTGGCAGAGCATGAGCTGGGATGAGAAATTCTAAGCCCCAGCACATCCACAGCCCCAGTGGCCTCTCTGTTAACTCCATGGGATCAATTCCCTACGAAAAAGTCTCCATATTTCCAGGGGTTCCATCTTTCTCCCTGGTACTTCCTCTAGTCAGGGCCTCAGGAGCCTCTAAGAAGCCACAGACAGGAGCTGTCCCATGTGCCTGGGGAAACAGCAAGGGACTGCCCCCACAGGGATATATATTCCTGGGATAAAACAGCAATGGCCGAACACTGGTTGGTAAATGGGCAGAAAAAACTAAAGATACACATGAACCCATACTTGAAATGGACCACAGAACCAGAGGGAATTACTTCTAGCACATGACTGGCCAGGGGAGTAAGTCTGAGGGGGAGAAGGGGATATCTGCATTGTCCTGACACTTCACTCCTCCCACATTTCACCTCCTCCCCCACTGCCACCTTGACCCAAGCTCCAGGAGAGAATAAGTAGGAATCATGTCACTAGATCAAGTCAAAACTTCTACAGTGTTTCTTCAGGGACCCTGAAAGATTAGGTCTGCTCTGGGCCAAACCGGAGCCTCATTTAACACTCTGCCTCTAAGAGGAGGACTTAGTTGGGCTCAACATCTACAGAGTCTCTAGAGTCAGCATCAGCCCCTTTAAAGGCTGTCAATCCCTGGTTCCTACCTCAAGCGACTTCCCAACTCTAGGGTCCGGCCTCTCAAGGCCTGTCCTGTGCCTCTAGGTGACTGGACCTCCAACTGACAGTTAAGGCAGGACTTGGCCATCATACTCTGCACATGCATGCCTCCCTACCCTACCCCAGGTAAGCTGCCATCTCTAAGGGGAGAAGCCACTGCTCAGTTTGGCTCCACAATCAGGGAGTCTTGAGAAGAGACAGGATTGCATCTGAAGTAGTAAAAGATAAGATCGGTCTCGTGGGTCCTCCAGTCCTCACAGAAAATCTGCACACAGCTAACCAAACAGGGAAGAAGTCAGAGAGACCCCAGGAGAGCCATGGGTCTAGGACAAAGCTGTAGCTTTTGACATTAGGGAAGCAGAGTAGAATGAGCCACTCAGATAGTAACTGCAAAATTTTCACAGCCTAGTGTTCTGCCCTTGGCTTGCGTAATAGCCAGGAAGGTAGGAGGGCTCTAAAGGTCAGGCTGAAGTTCCACCCAGTTCCAGCAGAGGCTAGGTCATTCTCTAGAGTAGGGGATGGGAGCCAGGTGGAGGAGCTACCAGAAGCATTCAGGCTGCCCTTGGCCAGCACTGATGTCCTCAGCTAATGGGACTAAAGGATGGGGGAGACACCCAGGACTGCTTCTCTGTCCAAGGTCTCATCCCTCCCTGTTCTCTAAGAATGTGGGCCTCTGGCCACACATTGTCTCAAGGCCTGGGCAAACCTCAGTGATATGCCCAACCTCACCATGTGTGACTATTCACTAAGGGACAGGTGAGAAAGCCTTCCTGAAAGCAGATAAGGCATTCTACACTTGGACTGATATACTTCCTACTTTTCAGTCCTCACAGATAAGGACATATCCAGTTAAGTTGTGGCTCACTTTATCCCTCCTCCAATCCGAGGCTGCCCAGGGCAGACTAGAGCCCAGCCTGAGAAAGACCAAGGATGAGCCCATTCAGTAACACTCCTACTCTTCCAAACCGTTCTCTTTTCCTTTCCACTAAGAATATGAAAGAGAGGGCTACCCTGGGGAGCTCCAAAGCAAGACTGAGGAGAAAAGAGAGAGATGAGTTCAAAGTAGGCCTGAGGAAGATTTGACTTCCTAAGCGCCCCTGGGTGCCCACTGCCCAGAACTGAGGAATCTCATTGCTGTGGCAGGTCCGCTGACTCTCTAGGGGGCAGTCAGGGAGTAAGGAAGGAAGCCAGGTGCCCTCTAGAGCACTGAGAGGAACCACTGTACAGGGGCAATCCCTAAATGGCTGGGTAGCTAGCTAGAAACCTAGCTTCGCAGGGTTCCTAACGAACACCAATAAAGGTGTGGTGATGGGGTTGGAGGGCAGGGGGGACTTAGTTGTTCTCCATCTCTACTTAGTAGAATCCACCCCAACAAGAGTTCCTTCTTCCAAAGGGGGAGACCCATCAAAGGCCTCCTTCAACAAACATCAGTTGAGGTTGAGGGAGGGGAGTAAATACAGATAAGCCCTCCCTTAATCAAACCCATCCCTCTCGAACTAAGAGGAGCAGACTCACCAGACTCTCAGATCCCGAAGGACCCAGAACAACCGTGGAGGTGGTGGGGGACACAAGGGAGGGAGGGGGAGGGGCGTGTAGAGAGGAGGAACGGAAACCGACAGTCTTTGTTTACCGCGCAGCTACCCAGCTGATCCCACCTAGTGGTTCACCAGCGGGGGCACCGGTCCTTCGGTCGGGCCGGGGCCCTTCGCTGCTCGCCCCTAGTCCAGGCAGAGTCTGAAGGCGCTCTGAGCCCAGGTGGTCGTACTCTGACCTGAACCTCTCCCACGACACTCGTCCTTCTCCTCCCTTTGGTCCTAACGTTCCTGCCCGGGTCCCGCACTCACAATGCATTCGCGGACCCTCTCGTGGAATAGCTGCTCCCGCTCAGATAGCACTTCGTAGTCAGCTGCTTCCATACTCTGCTCAGCATGACTGAGGCAGGGGTGTCTCCGGGCCCGGGGAGGACGAGCGGGGATAAAGCCGCCGCCGCCAAACACCCGGACCCAGCTGAAGAGGCTTTCCTCGGAGCCTGCGACGGAAACTCGGGGTAATCTGAGGTTGAGATTCAGTCCTCCGGACGCCCCGCCCTTAAAGGGGCAGGCACCAGCAAGCCTCAATTTAAGGGCCCCTGCCCGGCCCCCTCTTCTCCCTCCCCTTTAAGGTCGGGCCTAGGTCACGTTTCGACGCAAACACCCGCCTCTAGGCTGGCTGTAAGGAAGCGTTGGTCCTCAGTCTCTTCTACGGGAGACCGAGCGACAACACAGGGGAAGGGCGGGTTCCTTTGAGAGAGCAGAACTCATTGGCTCCTTAGAGAGCTGCCGCTCATAGCGAGAGGGACACTGATAGGCTTTCCCTGAGAAAGGAGGCGGGATTTTTCAGGCCAATCGCTGTTCACTCTAAAACTAACCGACTCCCCTACCTCCTGCTGTTGAGAAGGGACGACTACTGCATTATAGTATAGCGACCAAAATTTTAGTTTGGCCGTAGTTATGTAAATGAAACATTTGGAGCAGGCAGGATGTGAGAGTTCCGTAGGGGTTCTGAAAGGTACGACTGTCCAGGAACCCAAAGCCCATAGCACCATTTTCTGAAAGTGTGTTCATGATGGAGTGGGGCACTCCTTCGCGGCCAGTTTTTACTCAAGTCGCTTTTGTGGATGGGCAAGTGTGTGCTAGAGCAAATACTAAAAAATAAAAAAACCAAAACCAAAAAAACTAGAGAACTACAGAGATATTTTCCCCAAACTTTGTGAGGAAATGCCTACAGGGGAACATTGTTGAGTGGGGTTGAATCAAACATTTGCTGAGGTATGTGCCACTCACTTTACCTTATTTTAATATCATAGCTGTTAAGAAAAACGTGTTGTGACTAGCATTTTAGAGATTAGGAAAAGATGAGAGGTTGTCATGTGCCCAAGGCAACATAATTAAGGAATGCGAGTTACCTTACTGAGACGGTATAACTACTGTTTGAAAAGTCTCACCATGGTAAAGTTAAATCCTCTAAATTGTGCAGAAAAACTCAAAAGAAGGGCTGAGTTTTGCAAAGCCTCCTATTAGAGTAAGAGCCCAATTTTAAAGGTCTTAGGCTGCACCCAGTTACTATCTGAACAAGAGTCAGGGGTCAGAATTAACAACTGAATTCTGTACCTTTGTAACTTCTTGGGGCAAGTTATTTTGATCTGTTTTCTGTTTCCCCAGTGATTTGCAATAGAACCTGGGAAATAAAAAGCATGTATTTGTACATACATACATACATATCCGTCTTTGGTGATAGCACAATAATGAGAGAACCTGAAGAACGCATTTCCCTCTTAGCAACCAAGCTTGAAGTAAACAGAACTCCAACTAGAAGGGAGAAAATAGACAGGTTTTAAAGAGGAGAGGATAGCTGGCTGGGTGCTCAGCTGTGATGCAAGGAAAAGAGGTGGCTGGCGTCTATTGAGTGTATTGTAGGAACAAACATGAATGGGTCAATACCCTGACTTGGAGGAATTTATGGCTTGTCAGGGAGAGGTAGTCTTGAGCTTAACACTTCTCAGATCTTAATTTCAAGCCTATGTGCTTTAATGATCTTATTATAACACAAATCAGATCTTGTCATAGCTCAAAGGCTCTCAAAAGTGATCTACTTGCACTTAAAAATTCACGTGACTTTGCCCTGGCTGGTATGGCTCTGTGGATTGAGTGCCTGCCTACGAACTGAAAGACCGCTCGATTCCCAGTCAGGGCACATGCCTGGGTTGTGGGCTGGGTCCCCAGTTAAGGAATTGCCGTATCTCTTGCACATCTATGTTTCTCTCCTTCTCTTTCTCCTTCCCTTCCCCTCTCTCTAAAAATAAATAAAAAAAATCTTTAAAAATTCACTGTTGGACTACATTAGACATGCTGTGTTTTGTTTGGCTCACAGTGTTTTTAACAAATTTAAACAAAGGTTAAAAAATCAGGAGATGACACCTTAAAAATTCAGATTTCTGTCTCTTAAATAGAAGATCTGGCGGACATGGGCAACAAGGACGTGTGGCTCTGTAGACAGAGGAGGATGTACTGGACTTTCACAGCTCCTGTTACCTGGGTAAGCACTTACACCTCACCAGTTTCCGTTTACATTGTCAGCCCATTTGTGCATTTGAGTTTGTGACCTGTGAGTTGTCCCCTTTCTACTGCTTCGACTTGGCATCCTCTTTATTCATTCTGGCCTTTGGTCAGTCCCTGGAGGACCCTGCCAACCTCTTTCCTTTCTCAGGACTCTGCACTTGCTGTTTCTTTGCCTAAAAGAGCTCTTACCTTCCCCTCCTCCTTCCCAATTCACTTTTGGCTGGCTCCTGTTTTCTTTAGGTTTGAACTTATATGTTTGCTCAGAGGAGTCTCTCCCACCCCCACTACCTTATCTAAAGCAATCTATTTTCGTCACATTTATTATAAGTTGCCTTAACTTAGTTTGCGTTTTTATGTCTCCTCCATGTCGGCTCCTAAAGTAAAAGAATTATGCCCTGGAAGGGTGGTTCAGTTGGTTAGACCATTGTTCTAATACCCCAAGGCTGTGGATTTGATCCCTGGTTAGGGCACACACAAGAATCAACCAATGTCCTGCCCAGGCTGGTGTGGCTCAGTGGATTGAGTGCTACCCTACAAACCAAAGGGTTGCGCGTTCAATTTTCAGTCAGGGCATGTGCCTGGGTTGCAGGGCCAGGTCCCCAGGTGGGGGTGTGTGAGAGGCAACAGACAGATGTATCTCTCCCACACTGATATTTCTCTCTCTTCCTCCCTCCCTTCCACTCTCTCTAAGGATGAATGAATCAAATCTTAAAAAAAAAAAAAAAAAGATGAAGAAGCAACCACCATCTTGACTCATGTGGCTCAATTGATTGGGCATTATTCCACAAAGCAAAATGTCACCAGTTTGATTCCTGCTCAGGGTACATGCCTGGGTTTCAGGTTTGGTCCCTGGTAGGAGTGCATATAGGAGGAAACCAAATGGTGTTTCTCACATTGATGTTTGTCTTCCTTTTTTTCTCTTCCTCACTCTATAAATAAATAAATCATTTTTCTTAAAAAAATCAACCAATAACTACATACATAAGTGGATCAACAAATTGATGTCTCTCTCAAATAAAAAAATTAAAGAAAGTAAGAGAATTGCATTTGTCAACATAGGAGCATCCAAACCTGTAGAGAATTTTTATGAGTTTATTGGAGCCCAAACTGATGACAGTTCTGCATTTTCTTTTATGCATTTGAAATTAACAAGGGAACATAAGGAAGATTACATGAGGGTGAAAGAAAGCAAGGTGGGATGGGTTTACAGGTAGTTAATAGCATTATGTACTTTCTTGAGGATGATTCATTTTATTTCAAAGGTATGTTAACCAAGGGGACTCTTCCTCCCAGGAACACACCCTTGCCTTTCCCTTCTTACTCTTCTTCCTTCACAGGTGTGCATCTCATAAACTCTGAGGGACCCCAGGGATGTGAAACCAGGGGAGTAACAGGCAGTGGCAGGTCATCTGCACTAACCCCCTCAACCTAGCCCAAGGACCTCCTTTTCTCTCACTTTCCAGAGGGCCAAAGCAGCCCTACCTAGGCTGTCTCTCCTGTTGCTTCTTCTATTCTAAGCCCTTCCTTGTTTCACTGTTCCCAGCTTTAATAAACTTACTCTCAAAACTAAAAAATAAAAAGATATGTTAACCTAGATAAATGAAAACAATGGACAAGGCTTGCTTAAAGCAAAGATAAGCCATTTATTTCAAAAGCTTGCCCTGGCTGGTGTGACTCAGTGGATTGAACGCCAGCCTAGGTATGAACCAAAGGGTCGTTGGCTCGATTCCCAGTCAGGGCTCATGTCTGGGTTGTGGGCCAGGTTCCCAGAGAGGGTGCGTGAGAGGCAACCATACATTGATGTTTGTCTTCCTCTTTTTCTCCCTCCCTTCCCCTCTATCTAAAAGTAAATAAATAAACCTTTTTAAAAATTAAAAAGTCATTTCATATAATAGTGGCTTAGTGATGATGAACTCCTTCAGTTTTTTTCTTATCTGGGAACCTCTTTCTCTGCCCTTCAATTCTAAATCAGAGCTGAGTAGAGCAATCTTGGCTGTAGGTCCCTGGTTTTATGACTTTGAATATTTCTTGCCAATCCTTTCTAGTCTGCAAAGTTTTTTTTTTGAGGAATCAGCTGACAGTCTTATGGGAAGTCCTTTGTAGGTAGTGATCTGCTTTTCTCTTCCTGCTTTTAAGCTTTTCTCTTTATCTTTAACCTTTGGCATTTTAACTACGAAGTGTCTTGGAGTGGGCCTCTTTGCCTCCATCTTGTTTAAGACTCCCTGTACTCCCTGGACTTGTGTCTCTATTTCCTTCACCAAATTAGGGAAGTTTTCTTTCACTATTTCTTTTTTTTAAACAAAAATTGTTGCCCTGGCTGGTGTGGCTCAGTGGATTGAGCGTGGGCCTGGGAACCAAAGGGTCACAGTTCGATTCCCAATCAGGGCACATGTCTGGGTTGCAGGCTAATTCCCAGCAGGGCCAGATGAGATACAACCATATATTGATATTTCTCTCCCTCTCTCCTTCCCTTCCCCTCTAAAGACAAATAAAGTCTTTAAAAAATATTTTATTTTTGTTCAACTACAGTTGTCTGCATTTCTCCCCCACCACTGCCCCCACCCCAGCCATCCCCATCTTTCACTGTTATTTCAAACAGACTTATAACATCCTGCTCTTTTTCTTTTCCTGGTACCCTCTATGATGCAAACGTTGGACCTCTTAAAGTTGTCATAGAGGCTGTTTACACTATCCTTGTTTTGTATGGATTCGTTTGTCTTCTCGCTGTTCTGATTGAGTGTTTTTTTTCTTCCTCATTTTCCAAATCATTGATTTGATTCTCGGCTTCATCCACTTTACTGTTGTTTCCCTGTAAATTGTTCTTTATTTTAACTAGTGTATCCTCCATTTCTGACCGGATCTTTTTTATGCTGTTGAGGTCCTCACTAACTTCCTTGAGCATCCTTGTAACCAGTGCTTTGAACTCTGTATCCAATAGATTGCTTATCTCCATTTTGTTTAGTTCTTTTTTTGGAGTTTTCATCTGTTTTTTTATTTGAGCCATGTTTCTTTGGTTCCTCATTTTGGCAGCATCCCTGTGTTTCCATGTATTAGGTAGAGCTGCTATGACTCCCTGTCTTAGTAGCGTGGCCTAATGTAGTAGGTGTCCTGTAAGGTCTAGTGGCACAGCCTCCCCTATCACCCAAGCTGGGTACTCAAGGTGCACCCTTGTTGTGGGCTGAGTATACCTTTCTGTGGTAGTAGAGCCTTGATTGCTGTTGGCAGGTTAATGGGAGGGATTTACACAGGCCAAAAACTGTTTCACTGTTGCAAGAATTGGTTGTGACCACTGACCACCAGCCTCTGCCATCTGTGGTGGTTCTTCAACATGGTCTGTAGTTGTCCACTGCATGTGTAGGTTCTGGGGTTTCCTGGGTGGTTCAGGCCAAAGTCAGCCCAATCTGTGTTCTGCTAGGGCCACCCTGCCTGAGCTATAAAGCAATCTGAGATGGCTACTTCTTGTGTTGGGTTTGGAGATTCTCAGGCAAAGCCAAGTTGTGAATGTAGGCTGGTTGCTGCTAGTACTGGGCCTGGGGCCACTTAGCAAGAGGTACAGGGCTGGGGGCTTACTGAGGCCAGCTGTTGATTGTTTGATCGGATTTAGGAAGTTGTGAAGCATGAGCCAAGACCAGCCATTCTTATGAAAAAGTTAAGGTTTAACAGTTTGGGTGGGCCTGTAAGTTGGGTGGGACAGAGTCTCAGGATTCTCCAGGGTGGGGCAAACAGTGTTAGCCAGGTTGGTGGAGTCTCAGATATAGCACCAGCCTGCCTGCTCTGTGGCTTTGGGCTCAGAAAAGAGACAATGGCTTCTGCTCACCTTTCTGTCTGGGAAAAAGCTGTCCCTCAGCTCTCTCCTTGATGTCAGACACTTCAGTCTGTCCCTGTGTGCTGCTGGTGCCTTTCAAGCTGCTACCTGGTGCTGGAGCTCAAAGGAAGTGAGTCTGAGTAAGTCCACATGTGGGTTCTTCAAAGGGATCTGCTTGGGACTCTAGAAGTTTCTTCACTGGCTCCCCACTGGTTTTTCCAGGCAGAAATTATAGGGACTTCTCTTCCTGGCATTGGAGTCCTAGTGTGCTGGGGGCTGGGGGGTCCTAGTGTGGGGTTGGGACTCTTCACTCCTGAGCTTTCCTTCCAGGATTTTTATCTACCACATGCGGGTGTGGGACCAGCCCATTTCCCATCCCTGCCCCTCCTACCAGTCTGGATAGATGTGTTTTATTTTCTTTCTTTCTTTCTTTCTTTCTTTCTTTCTTTCTTTCTTTCTTTCTTTCTTTCTTTCTTTCTTTCCTTCCTTCCTTCCTTCCTTCCTTCCTTCCTTCCTTCCTTCCTTCCTTCCTTCCTTCTTTCCTTCCTTCCTTTCTTTCTTTCAAGATTTTATTTATTTTTAGACAGAGGGGAAGGGAAGGAGAAAGAGAGGGAGAGAAACATCAATGTGTGGTTGCCTCTTGCATGCCCCCTACTGGGGACCTGGCCTGCAATCCACTCATGTGTGCTGACTGGGAATGGAACCAGGACCCTTTGGTTCACAGGCCCACACTCAATCCACTGAGCCATATCTGCCAGAGATAGATGTGATTTCTTTAATTCCATAGTTGTAAGACTTCTATTCAACTCGATTTCTGATGGTTGTTCTGTATTTTAGTTGTAAATTTGATGTGGTTATTCGAGGGGGCAAGCCGTGTTTACATATGCTGCCATCTTAACTGGAAGGCACACAAAAGTTACCCTTTTCTAAAAAAAACAAAATTTTCAGCATTCAGATTATGGGTTATTTTAACTTTTTCTATTCTTATTTATGTGTCTCAATTTTCCCACAGAAAACATAAAAAGAGTACAGAAAAATTCCTGCTCACTCTAAAACTAGTAGCTTTAGGGTGGTTTTATTCCCAGGACTTTTGGGTCTTCTGAAATAACCCATCCAATTCTAAGGTGAAAATACTAAATGCTGTGCTGTGGACAAACTGTTTGTGTCCCCCCAAACCTAAATTCACATGTTAACACCCAACCCCAAATGTGATGGTGGGGCCTTTGGAAGATACTTAGGTTTAGATGACATCGTAAGGTACAGTCCCCATTGTGGGATTAATGTCATATAAGATGAGAAAGAGACTAGGAATTTTTCTCTCTCAGCCATATAAGGACCCAGCACGAAGGCAGTGGGCCATGTGAAAGCTAGGAAGAGGGCTCTCACAAGGCTGAATCTGCCAGCACTTTGATCTTAGATTTCCCAGCTACCAGAAGTGTGAGGCACAAACGTTCATTGTTTAAGCCTTCTAGTCTATGATGTTTTGTTATAGCAGCCCAAACTAAGACAGGCTGTAAACATTTTCCCTTCTCTCTGATGGAAACTGGACCAATTTCTAGAAATAAGCCAACAATTTTGGAATTTCCCTGTTGTCTAGGGTTCTAGGGAAACCAGAGGTTCCCCTTAGTCAAGGCTTCCCTAGCAGAACTTTTTGTTGTTATTGTTATTGGCAGGATTAGGGGGAAAGGCTTAAGAAACAAGCTTTGAGACTCTGTTCCTTTGCCCCTACCTGTCTTGACCTCTCCAAAAAATATTTGAGAGAATAGTCATAATGAAAGATTGGCTTGAGATAGCTGGAAAGTTTGGAAATCCTAGACTCTGGAAATGAGGAGGAATCTCAGAAGTCTTCAGTTCTACCTCTTTGCTTTTCACAACACGGATGTCATAGTGGTCCATTGTGGGTCCTAGCTAATTATTAGAAAGTGAGCCATAACGTTCTTCCCATCCTTTGCCCTGACCTTTGGGGTTTTGAGGAATGAGTTTGCTACCATTTCTGGATAGGAGCTCTTCCTTGGATTTCTCTTTTCTAATCTAAAAAACCTCAGTTTTCTAAGTTGCTGTACCCAGGACCCCTTACTTACCCACTCTACTCACCCCTTGGAGAAAACTGTCTTGCCTGTCCACATCCTTCTTAAGGTGCACAGAAATGGACAACAGTTTGCATTGTAGGGTGATCAGTGAAGAGGATGGTGGGAATACCTACCTACCTAGCCTTGCACACTGTTGTAGAGAAGGAATGTCTAAGGTGACATCAGCCTGTCGTGGCAGGTGAGTCATACCTGTCTCATGGCACACATTCATCTGGTCAATGTGAGCCAGCAGAACTTCCGAAATATTAGTATCATGAGACACTAGAGTTGGGCCAGAGAGAGGCTAAGGGATTTCTTCTTATTGAAGAAGGATCTTTAGAACAGAGGAGCAATTTTTTTTTCACCTTCATTTGCTGTCACTGCCTTCCTCAGGCATCTTAGATCTTTGGGACTGGGAAAGTGGGGAAAGGGGAAGGCAGTCTTTGCTAGCTCTCAGAGTTTAAAGTTTGAATCTGTGTTCTTTCCCATAATTAACTCTTGGAATATTTGTTAAGTGTTAGTCACATCCTAAACATTAAGCTAGGTACTGGTGATAAGGATGGTAACTGTATAATAGGCATGGAGCTTATAAAATTTGGTGGGGGAAATATATTAATTAAATAAATAGTCACATCAATAAATATGTAACTCCAAAATACAATGAATAATTTCAGAGAAAAGTAGATAATTCTATAAAAATATATACTAGAAAATTTGGTCTGTTTTGACCTAGTCTTCGAATCCTTGATGAGGTGACACTTGGGTTTTCATCGTTGAAGGGAGAGTGTGAGTTAACTGGGCAAAAGGGTGGGGTCTGTTGTGGATGGAACAAGGATTACATATCGGCAGAGAGAAGAGTGCTTGAAGGCCCCAGGCAGGACTGAAGTGATGAAGTTGATTCCATCAGAGTTGGACACAGTAACATACAGCAGGCTGTCAGTTAGGAGATGGGTTCATCAGTTGAGGGGTGGGTAGAGTAGGGCATTTATTCTAGTTTATGGACCAGATGGAGGAAAGGAAAACCTGGCCCTTGCAACACAATGATATCAGTATCTACATGATGATGTCCCCATAATTGGGTGGTTATTGACTGTGTATCAATATTGAGTTTAGTTTAATCTGGCAACACACTCCTTTATTACCCCTTGTTGACCCCAAGGCCACGTTTTTTATAACCATCCACCCTGGGAAGCACCCAGAAGAGGAGCTGAGGTCAAGTGTTTCTTGGGTGTGGGATTTCCTGTGCCTGCCTGATTCACCATGGCCTAGAATGGGGTCTAGCTGGCTCCAGGAATGGACAGAACAAAAAGTGACAAGCATATGAATGCTAGTGATGCTAGTGATGCCAGTTTGTTCTATATCTTTTAGGCTCAGCTCCCAGGTGATAGCCAGGACAGAGTTCACAAATCTGAGCTCAGCACTTCTGGGCAGAGAACTCCTTGTCAGTGGTGCCATCTGCAGGGCATTAAGGAATTTGCCAGGAATTTGATGGAATTGGGAGGGGAAAAAGGCATCTCTTTCTTTTCTCTCTCAAGTCTCAGTCTGAGCATGTCCCTAAATCACAGCCCTGGTCCTTCATAGGGCCGAAAGACCCCTATTGCTTCTGATCCTGTGGCAGGCAATATTTAAGGCGGGATACAAAGCAGGATACAGGGCTGTGGTATCACTTCCCTTCTTCCTTCTCAATTAAATCTGCCCTCTGTAAAAAAATGAGGCCAAGAATGCTGGGTTGTGAAGGTATTTAAGTATTCTGGTGTTTAAACAAAGTGATTGAGTAGTAAACTGAAGGTGTTGCTGTTAATTATCAATATTATTATCCTCACCATCTCTAAGTAAGCCCTCCTTACGCTTTTACTTATATTTCTTTCTTTTCGGAGTAAATGGCTCTCATCCTCCCTTGGCAATGGCTCTGGGGTCCCCCTGAGCATAGCTGTAATGTCCTGGCTTGAGGTGCTCTGCTCCTCACCTCCCAAGCTCAGACCTACATCTCTAAGCTTACAAGTCCTCCAAGATTTGATCGCCCTATTTGCCACCCTCTTCTGAGAAAGGCAGGATGGAAGTCTATAGTGCTAAAGGGAAAACAGGGCCAGAAGGTCGAGAGCCTGACTAGTAACAGAATAAGAGGTCAATGTCTCTCTCTGTTCCTTGGGACTTGCCACCGTGAGACTCACCTTCTAGGAGGTGCTTAAAGAGACCCGGGCCTAGAAAGAGGGTGAGTATGTTTTACAAAGCTCTAGGGTTAAATGTTCACATTGACTAGAACAATAAAGAATCTGGCCTAAGAGGGAAATAATCATTATTTATTTTTACTTTCATGGGAGCAATCTGTGGGCCATAAGCATTACCAGGCACTGTGCTTGCTGCTGGGGCACAGATGTAGATGATAAGACCCTAGTACTCCCCTAAAGGAATGCTTGGTGGCATTTCCTGGGTGCCTTAGCATTTCATTATGGCCATCCCTGCCATGTCACACACTTGGCATCTCATGTCACCAAAGGCTTTGATTACTACTAGTCAAATACTAGTCATTGTCTTACATAAAAAATGTTTGCAAACAGAGGGGACAGAAGTAAATACTGAATTTTAGCAGCAAGTTGGATCAATAACCAAATAATTGAGGTATAAAGGGGATAGGATAGTTCAGGAGTGTAGATAGGTGTCTATTCTAAAGGACAGCTTACAAGGCAATAAAAATACTGAAATTTGAGACCTCCAGTACAGATGGAGGCATAGGTAAACAAGCTTTGCCTCCTTACACAACCATGGCAAAAATTACAACCACACTACAAAACAAATGTCACCCAGAATTGTCAGAAAATCGAGCTGTATGGAAGACTGACAATCAAAGAATTAAAGAAGCCGCATTCATCCAGATGGGTAGGAGGGGCAGAGACATGGAGAGGCATGGAGGCACAGAATGAGTGGTCCCACACCCAGTTGCGGTAGATAAAAATTGGGAGGAATAATTCAGGAGCAAGGGATTCCAGCCCCACAGCAGACCACCCAGACCAGGGTTCCAGTGCCAGGAAGATAAGTCCCCCCATAACTTCTGGCTATAAAAACCAGTAGGGGTTGGGGTGGGGAAGAAATTTCAAGAGTCCCAGGAGTCTCCTCTTAAAGGGTCCTATCAGATACAGAGTTCAAAACACTGGTTATTAGTTGCTCAAGTAACTCATTAGGTACTTCAATAGCATAAAGAAGACCCAGGTGGGAATGAAGCTTACACTAAGTGAAATAAAGAAACATTTACAGGGAATCAACAGTGGAGTAGATGAAGCCAAGAATCAGATCAATTATTTGGAACATAAGGAAGAAAAAAAAAATCAATCAGAACAGCAAAAATAATCCAAAAAAACAAGGATAGACCAAACAGCCTCTGGGACAACTTCAAATGTACCAACATTTAAATCATAAGGGTGCTGGAAGGAGAAGAGAAAGAGCAGGAAATTGGAAATCTATTTCAAAAAATAATGAAAGGAAACTTCCTTAGTTTGCTGAGGGAACTAGATAAACAAGTCCGGGAAGCACAGAGAGTCCCAAACCAGATGGACACAAAGAGGACCACACCAAGACACATCATAATTAAATGCCAAAGGTTAAAGATAAAGAGAGAATCTTAAAAGCTGCAAGAGAAAAGCAGAGTTACCTACAAAGTAGTTCCCATAAGACTGTCAGCTGATTTCTCAAAAGAAACTTTGCAGGCTAGAAGGGACTGTGAAGAAGTATTCAGTGATGTAAATCAAGGACTTAGAATCTAGATTACTCTGTCCAGCAAAGCTACCATTTAGAATGGAAGGTAAAAACCACAGATAAAATGTGTCCCAGACAAGGTAAAACTAAAGGAGTTCATCATCACCAAGCCACCATTATATGAAATATTAAAGGGACTTATTTAAGAAAAATAAGATCAAAACGATGAACATTAAAATGGCAATAAATTCACAACTATCAACAATTGAATCTAAAAAACAAACTAAGTAAACAAGCAGAACAGAAACAGAGTCATAGATATGGAGATCATTTAGGGGGAATTTGGAGGGAGAAGAGGGAGAATGGGGGAAAAGGTACAGGGATTAAGAAGTACAAATTGGTAGGTACAGGACAGGAGGATGTTGAGAACAGTATAGGAAATGGAGAAGCCGAAGAACTTATGTGCATGACCCATGGACATGAACTAAGGGGCAGGGGGAAATGCTGGAGGGAATGGGGGATATCATGTGGAAGGGGACAAAGGGGGGAAAATTGAGACAACTGTAATAGCATAATCAGTAAAATATATTTTAAAATACTGAAATTTGAGTTTGAACTGTAGAAAATGGAAACTTTTCTTTTTAAAAATGAAATATTTGAAGCCTACAGAAAATAGGAGATTATAACTATTATGTTGTTCTAGGCAATATAAAAATTATGTAACTCCCATTGATTCTCACCTCCTGTTATTGTAGTTTCCTTTCACAATAGGACTGACATGTAACATATAGGATATTGGTAAAATGACAGTGTAACTTTTAAGTTTATGTCGTAAGACATTATGGTTTCTAACTTGCCATCCCTTGGATCACTCACTCTGAGGGAAGCCTGCTGCCATGTCATTAGGACATTCAAGGATCCCTTTTGAGAGGTCAAAGTGAAGAACTAAAGCTGCCAACAACCAGCACTAACCTGCCAGGTATGTGAATGAACCACTTTGGAAGTGAATCCTCCAGCCCATCAAGTATCAGAAGACTGTAATCTTATGGTAAACCCCAAGACAGACCACCCAGCCAAGTTACTCCTTAATTCCTGACTCTCAGAAATTACATGAGGTAATACACATATACTGTTTTTAAATTTTTCTTTGTTGATTTGAGAAAGAAGTCTACATCAGTTTGTTCTACCCCTTCATTCATTCACTAGTTAACTCCTTTACATGCCCTGACTGGGGATCAAGCCCGCAACCTTGGTGTATTGGGATGATGCGCCAACCAACTGAACCACCTGGCCAGGGCCATATGCTGTTTTAAGCCACGAAATTGTTGGTTAACTTGCTATGCAGTAACAGATAGTAGGTCACAAACACCTATGTACTTACCACCCAAGCTTGTCATTTTAACATTTGCCTTACTCTAATTTTCTTAAAAAAACAAACAGCATTGTTCCCCCTTTCCAAAATGAAACGTTAGTTGAAACACTGGCTTCTTAATCCTGTCCCTGCTTTGTGCCTCATAATTCTGAAAAAGAATCATGGCACCTTCTGCATTGAGAATTGCTTGCCTGAAAAGCAAGCTATTTTCTGCCCTGGTTTGCTGCTGCTTTCCAGGCACGGGCCTAGCTATCTTACCTTCTTGTTTTGCAATAAAAGGGACATTTCAGTCTTTAAACATCTCTCGATTGTCTTCCCTTTGGGAAGACAACTGAAAACCTTAATTCCCACTTGGCTATTAATCCAATTTAAAGCACTGGCAATTACCTCCCCGTGTACTGTGGCAGCCACATTTGTGTTGCTATGCTAGGCCTGCAGTGGCCCCCAACAGAACTCTCAACTGTCTCTGCCAAATCAAATTTCTTTCAGAAGCTATTACAATTGTTTTGTTAGTACAGGCTGGGACAAGTTTATTCCATCAACATTTCCAACAAAACCTAACTGTCCCTATGCTTTCTGAATTTGAAATATACATTTTCTCCTAGGTTAAATCCTCTATTTGTTTATCTCTAGATTCCTTTGGATGTAGCAAATTATATACTTGGAATAACGTAAGCTCTTATCCTTTACAAATGTTTCCACTTAACCCTCTGTAGTAGAGCAGTACTCTAACAAATGCATATAACTTCACCAGCAGTCACATTTGCAGGAGATTCAGTGATTTACAGGCATACCTTAGAGACACTGTGGACTTGGTTCCAGATCACATCCACAAGTGAGTTGACATTTTTTGGCTGGAGGGTCCTGTGTTCAATTTAAACAAAAATGTTCCTAAAGTGCAGTAAGATCAGGTATATCTGTACTTACTACTCCTAAATCATGAGTAATTACCTGATTTCAGGAACTAGACTGGCAGAATGACTTTCAGTACATCAGGATCAAGCTCTGCTTTTCCAGAACTACGTGCTCCCTTTTCTCCTTAGTAGCTAGGCACCTGTGGGTTCCTTGATATTACCACCCTGTTGCAGACTCTATCCTCCAAGTGCAGAGAAATCAGTGTAGAATAAAGACTAAAGCCAAACTTTTCTTTCGCAATGCCTTTACTTTGAAATATGAGCAGATAGTCTTATAGGTATACATGAAAAAGACAGACATGATCACAGATAAAAGCAAAGAAAATCTATTGAGAGCAGCTGCTGAACCTGAAATTCTGCATGACATGTTGCAGGGCAAAAAGGAATGGTGCTTAGTATTCCTCTCCTTCTTCCTCACCCTCTCCTTCAACAGAATCCACACCAACCTCCTCATAATCCTTCTCTAGGGCAGCCATGTCCTCACGGGCCTCCGAAAACTCTCCTTCCTCCATGCCCTCACCCACGTACCAGTGGACAAAGGCACGCTTGGCGTACATCAGGTCAAACTTGTGGTCCAGGCGAGCCCAGGCCTCAGCAATAGCTGTGGTGTTGCTCAGCATGCACACAGCTCGCTGTACTTTGGCCAGGTCTCCACCAGGCACCACAGTGGGAGGCTGGTAAT
>PVKM010018639.1:0-24886 GCA_004027735.1 Carollia perspicillata | reverse complement strand
CCCCCCTCTGGAGACTGTCATCCCCTTTTCTATTTCAATGTCTTTGACTATATTTTGCTGTGATATTGTGATTTACAAGAAACATGGTCTGAAACAAGTAACGAGTACCACCCCTTTTTATTACTACGAACTAACCCTAAGCACGTAATTCTGTAACAACGTTACACTCAAGCACACTGTGTGACATTTTAGGTGGAACCTTCAGAAGAAAAGAAAACACTGCGAATTATTCCCCAACTGCACCCCCCACACACAGGCATCCCTGAGGCCCTGTGCGGGATGCTGCTCTGCTGGCGCGGAGCCTGCAGGGGGGCCCCGATGCCCCTTGTTGTTAAAGACAAGGATGAGGAACCCTGACCCCTGCCTGGGGAGGAGCTGACGGAGCCAAACTACCAACAGCCAACGATTCCATTGGTCACCTCTGCACCACGCAGCTGACAGAAACCCAAAGAGGGGTCCAGGGAGCCTCGGGGCGAGGGGCAGACATGCAAAGACCCTGGGAGAGGTGCCAGGGCAGGGCAGCTCCTCCGCCTGGCAGTCCATGAGCTGCACCCTTCACGAGAAGCCTGTGACCTCGTGAGCAGCTTGCTTCTCTTGGTTTTGCGAGCCGTAGGGCACACAGTCCAAGGCGGGGGACCTCCAATTCACAGCATCGGGTCAGAAGCACAGGTTTCGTCTGAAGTGGGGGAAGGGGTGCAACCTTGCAGGTAGAGAGAGCCCTTAACCTGTGGGGTCCGAGGTCATCTTCAGGCAGCTGGCATCAACCGGGTGGTGGTGTCAGGGAAGCCCACACATCGGGACTGTGTCCACACCTCACCTTCGAACCGCCGAGCACAGATTCTGCGCGTCCTCCCCCTCCCTGGTGACCTGTGGTCCCCAGGAGCCAGCCTGGAATCTACTAGTCCCCCACTTCTCCCTTTACGCCGTCATCACCACTGCTGCTCTCCTGGGGTCTCTCCTGTCCGTCCTGTTGTCTCTCTCCTAACGTGGAGGTGTTTGCTCATTTCCTTCCTCCCACTCTCTATCATGACACCAGGCAGGCACGGGCTTTCCTCCCGAGTTCAGGAGGCATGGAAATGTGACACTCGGTCTGTCAGCCTGACCTCCTTTGACCCCAAAACTAAGGTTTGCATCTTAGAGGCAGTCCAGCTCGGTCTTCGCTGGCTACCCTGCTTACACGCGTGTTCTCTGCGCACTTTAACAGCGGTGTGTTCTGCCACCGGAATCTGGGCTTTGACGTGCATTTATTAAACTCTTCTGTGTCACTTCGGTTCTCCGTAACTTAGTGTTTACGCATTTGTCCCACCAGGTCTCTGCACACTTGGGTTTGGCTTTCCTGAGCTTGAGGCTGCGTCACGAGAACACCCTCCTGCTGGCCGTCTTCCCCGGCTCTCGGGAACCACGCCAGCCTTGGGGGTTGGCTCAAGACGGCAGCACCAGGCCGCCTCCTGAGGCCCACGAGCCCGCGGGCGGCCTGGGATGTCCCAGGTACCCGTCTGTACCTGTCTAGGGCTCCCTGCCCGTTTTTCACTTATTTAGACCCTGTTTTTCTTCCGACGACAACTGAACAGTACGTTCCCTTTGCTCACCTCCTGAACCCAGGTCTCAGGATTCTGCGCCTGTTCTGGTGCCCGGTGGTACAAGGTGAGGCTGGGAGTCGGGGAACGGCCTCTCTGTGGAAGCAGGTTACCATCACTGCTGTCACATGGATGCTCGGAGAAGTTTCTCTTCCTTTTTGTAGTTTGGAAATGCCACCAGGAACACGTGTGTTTTACACACGCCTGACTGCTAACACTTGGGGTTCTCCAGACTCAAGTCCCCCCCACCACTGCTCCGCTGCTGCCCTGTGTGCGCCCCACAGTCGCCTCTGTTCTGCTCTGCTGGTTTCTGCCGTGAGGCTCTTCACCCACACCGCTCTGCACGACGCTGGGGCTCGGTCTGTGCTCATCCATGTCATCTGCGCTCATGGTCAGGCTGTCTTCTTCAAGCTGTGATGTCTCCCTGGGCCCAGCGACCCCCACCAGCTGCTGTGCTCACATGGGCTGACTCTACTCACACTCAGCGCTGTCAGGGCCGGGGCTGGACATCCTGGCGGGCCCTCGGAGGATGAAGGCTGGGTGGGTGCACAGGGTCCCCTCACCTGGCAGGCCTCCTGTAACATCTGAACAGGAACGGGTAAGCCGCCTCTTCCCTGGAGAGGGGCTTGGTGGGATCTGTGACACCCGTGAGCTCCTCTCAGAGGTCGGCACTGCTTCTCCACCTTCTGTTCTGCAGCCCCCGGGCCTCCCACCCCCGCATGCAGCGCGGAGGCTCTGAGCGATGCACGGGAAAAGCAGCCGGCCTGTCTCCACAGTAGCCGGGGCCCGTTTCTCCGGGGCTCCTGCAGCCAGGAGCACTCAGTGCCAGCTGTTCACCGGCGCCTCACTCAGTCGTCCCGGTGGTCGTGCTCTAATGCCGCCCTTCCTACATGTGGGCGCCGGGCATCCTCTGCCCACCCCTGTGACGTGCACGCAGAACGCTGGCCTGGAGTGGGGGAGGGCGGCGCGACGCAGCAAGACAGGGCCCTGAGCAGGGCCCGTGGCCCACGCACATCTATCTGCCTTGGGAGCCTGTCAGAAACGCAGGTCAGACCCTCCCCAGAGCCAGACCCTCGAGCTCCTCAGACAAGCGCAGGGTCACGTCTCCTCACAGTTCCAGCGCTGCCGATCTCAACAGCTGAGACCCCAGGAGAGACCCAAGAGGGCCCCCAGCACTGCCTGCTGCCCCCCACCCCCGGCAAGGGGCAGAGGCTCCGGGAAGCTGCGTGGCTCCTGCCCCTTCCTGGCCACTGCCCCAGAGCCACCAGCCAGCTGCCAGGCCTGGGTGAGACTGGACCCTGGAGAGGGCGAAGGAGGGCCCCCGACACGGAGAGAAAGGAGATCACGGTGCGCTGGAGCCCTGGGCGGCCACACGGTGAGACACAGTGACGTTCTCACTGACAGGAGAAAACACCACGATACTGCGTGTTTGGGGGACAAAAACCCACTGGAAGGAAGTGTGTCTAAAGGGCAATAGAGGCCACTTCTGAGCAGTAAAATCAAGCAACTTTCCCCCTTCTTTGCATTTCCGAACTTTCTACATGTCAGAGAAATTTCAAGAAGCAGAATGAGAAGAGACGGAAGGGAGGACAGCCTTCTGTTACCCCCCCCATGTACCCCCTCCTGGGGAGAAAGAACCGTTCGGGGGCAAAGGCTCTGCCAGGGTCCTCAGAGCCGCAGAAGCCAGGGCTGCTTTGTATTAAGAAGCCACACCCCTGGCTCCCCAATCCCGACGGCATCCCCGGAATGGGGCCCCAACACTTGGTAGGGAAGCAACACCCCTGTAAGCCAACACGCACACGCGCAGCCACTCTCCGTGCTGCCAGCCGCACGGGCAACACTTGCTTCTCAACGTCTGCGTGCGCCCAAGTCCTTCAGGTTCCCAGGGGCTCCCTCCAGAAAGGGGCGGAGCTGCACCCCTGCTCCGTGCTGTGCCTCGGCCTAAGAGGGTGGCGTTGGGAAGTTGTCCCTGCCTTCCTCAGCGGTGCGCCACGCACATGAACACAACTCAGCAGGTACAAAAGCCACACGGGGTGCTAAGTAACCCAGCTCTGCAGAAAGCCCAGGCCCTTCCCCGTCGCCTGGTCCGCTCTGTGAGGAAAGGCGGGGCCCCCGGGTCTCTGCTCAGGGTGCCCGGCTGTCAGGCAGGACTCCCAGGCAAGGGCCTGGGAACCTGGCAGGGGAGAGTGCTCGGCGGCCACTCCCCGAGCCCCATCCACGCAGACCCCGCTGTCCTGCACTTACTGATGTCCTCCATCACCACCGTGTTGTCCATGGCTACGTGGACGGCCAGGGCACTCCACGTGTCGAAGACAGCGAGCTTCCTGCCAGAAAGGGGGAGGACATGCGAGTGAGTGTTCACGATGCACACGGGGCTCTGCTCTGCAAGACCCCGGGGAGAGAAGCCAAGGCTCAGAGACGTCAGTGCCACAGGCAAGAATAAAGCCAAGGCTGGAACCTGCCCGTCCCCCTGGACCCAGTGCTCCTTCCAGGACCCCCAGTGTCCTCCACAGAGAGGAGTCTCTGCGCGGCAGTCACCTGGTGGCACTGCAACCTAAAGGCAGAGAGAGGTGGCAACCAAAGCACAAGTGAGGCCGGAGACCACAGGCCTCCCAGCAGAGGCAGGCCCAGCCCCACCCCTCACTCTGTGCCCCGCTCCCCCCAGACACGCTGAGGGTCCCAGCTGTGAGTGACTGAGGAGCTGGCAGCCCGGGATTCTGGCTCTGAAGGGAGGGCAGACTCTGCCCCCAAAGCATAACGGGTGGGAGCCTATGGATTTCTCTGGGGTGTACGGGAGGTGGACTCCCCATAAGAGAGAGGTCCTGCTGGGTCTAGGGACACAACGAGGAATGTCAGCGTGACCACACAGAGCCCCCTGGGGGGAAGGCCAGACAGGACACCAGGAGAGCACCTGCGGGGCCACCTGGCCGCCTCCTGCCCATGCTGAGGGCACCAGGCAGAGATGCACTGACCCGTGAGAGACAGAGCCCTTAGGGAGGCTGACGTTCCAGGGGAAGGCAGGCAAGAAAGGTGACCACGTGAGGTGGTCAGTGCCCCAGAGCACACAGCAGGGGCAGGCGGGGCGCAGCCAGGGCAGCGCAGGAAGGTGCTGGGGCAACAGGCACAGTGCGTGCAGAGGGCACGAGGTGCCGTGTGCCAGGAGGAGCGCAGGGCCGCCGGGCCACCACTGCAGCTGTCCTGCTGGCACGGGGGAAGCCCAGGTGTGCGGAATGGAGGAGGGACTGGCGGCTGACTTCTGAGCGTGAAGATGACTCCCACTGCTGCTTGAAAAGACACCCCAGGGTGGCAAAGGGAAGGGAGACCGTCAAAGAGGGGAAGGAGGGGGCCTGGACCCGGGTGAGGACGGTGAGGCGAGGCACACGGTCGGTCAGGACACACCGCACAGCCGCGTCGGGAGAGAAGAGTCGGCGCGATCCCAGTGTCTGGCCTGCACGCTGGGAAGGAGCCCCCCTCCCCCCATGGGAGAAGCAAGCGGGCTGGGTGGGGGAGAGTCTGCTCTGGGTTCTGACTTTTAAGTCAACCAGATCCTTGGACGTTCAAGGTGCTAGGTGAGCGTCTTGGTGTGACAAGTCAGCCCTGATTCACGTCTCTAGGAGCTGAGAGGGAGCCAACAACCATGAAAGCTGGGCGTGGACAGCGCAAAGGGAAGTGGCCACAGGCCCAAGACAAGGCCCAAAGTGCCCACAGGTGGGAAGGGGGTGCAGCAACAGATGCAAGGTGGCCAGAGGGACAAAGGACTGGAGAGTGTGGCTCTGTGGCCCTGGTTTCCAAAGACAGCACATGCCTGTGCCAAGAGCTCCTACCAAAAGCCCCAGGTGGCTGAGTGGGGACAGAAACTCGGCCTCCAGACATGACAGGGTTGACAGTGACCTTGACGCAGCTACTTTGGGCAGCAGTGGGGAAGAAAGCAGGAAGGTAGTGATGCAAGACAGGAAGACCTCACGCAGACCACACAGGTGGACACGCACACGGGCCCTGCTTCCAAGGCAAGCAGCACTGGGCCCGGGCTCCACGGGGCACACGGGGATGCTGCGTCACGCAGGGGCTGGGCAAGGAGACAAAGAAACCATGGCGGGCTAGGGGACCCACAGAAGTGGGACATGTAAAAGGAGCAGTGTACTGGAGGGTCCCAATAAAGCTGACGAGGGCGGCTGGGTGGAGAGGCAGCCGCCCACGAGGACAGACGAGAAGGGCCATCCCAGGAAGGCCTCCTCAGGGTGCCTGCAGGAATGTCCTGTGGGGACCGGGGGCAGGCGGGCAGGCGACGGAGGCCAAGGTGGGAGGCTGAGCTTTTGAGGAGGGGGGATGAGGCCAGGACAAGGCTGAGCCCCCCAGTGCCTGCAGAGGGGCAGCCCTCCCCAGCCGTCGACCACCCGGCTGCTCTGCCGGATGGGCCCACCGACCGACAAAGAACAATGGCTCCAGCGGATGGGCACACCCTGGGTGAAGGTATTCATCCTACAAGAAGTCTAGGTTCCGATTTGCAAGACAGAGGATGGTTACTGCTGAGGACCCTCCTGAGGCCCTACAGCAACAGGCCTCAGGTCTGAGCATGTGCACCCCACCTTGTTCCCCAGAGATGGGGGAGAGGGGCACGAGGCTGCACGTACTTGAGAACCTGGGCGACCGTGTTGGGCCCATACCACTGGCCGATGGACTTGCCCTCGCCAACTCCCATTTGCGCTGCAGGAAATAGACCTGGTTAGTGACACGCATGTCCCGACCCCAACACCCTCCCCGGCTCGCAGAAGAGGCAGGTCCTGGTGGCAGGAAGAGCGAGTCCCAGGAAGCCCGGACAGGCCCGCCCGACTCTGCCCCCCGCCTGCACTGACGGATCCCAGGGTGCTTGCTCCAGACGGACACTCGAGGCCTCAAGGTCTGTCCTGCACCACGAGCCAGGACACCAGTCATTCAATGAGGAGCAGGGCTGAGAAGTAAAAGGACTCACTGGACTCAGAGCGTCTTTCTCCTGCTCCCGCGGGTGGGAACAGGGTGCTCATCACAAGTCGGACTTGCCTGAGCGAAAGGAGCAGCCCGACTCCCTGCCCGAGTCCGGTTTGTAGAGGCTGGGAGAGCAGTCGGGCCCACCCTGTGGCCCCTGGTGGGGACAGGCCTCCTGCCGCACACCCCGCAACGCAGAGAAGCTCTCGGGACACCTGAGACCGGCCGCCCACGTAAACAGCCAGGACACGGCGCCCTGCCCCCACCCACCTATCTGGTGGATGGAGTAGTAGCTGTCCTTCCTGTCGATGAAGGCGCTGAGAACGTGGAAATAGCTGTCCGGCTGCCTCTTCCGCTGCGTCCACCTCCAGTCTAGTGGAGACAGGGCAGAAGTGCAGTTTCACCCGATGAGACAGAGCAGCCCACGCACCAGGAAACACTCGAGACGCAGAAAGCGTCCCAGCTGCTCTGAGCCTGGCTCAGGTTCAAATCCGGGATCCCCAGGATTCCAGAGACGCTGACACAAATCCGTGCAGGAGGCACAACCACGGCTTTAGAGGTTTCAAGAGAACTTCTGACAAACACGTGTCGGCACTCTTTAACGTCACTCTCGTAAATCGCTGAAGAAGCCCAGCCCCTCATCTCCGTCTGACACAACCTCATCCCACCGTCCCCAGTGTGACTCACCTCGGCCCAGGTGCCGGCACAGCAGGGCCTGGGCGAAGATCATCTGTCCGCAGCGAAGCATGCAGCCCCAGCCCGTGTCCGAGGTGGGGCCGGTGCCCCCTGTGGTGGAGGCAGAGAAAGCGGACTCACCATCAGGTGGCAGCGATCGGACCGCACTGGTCACCCTACGTGGCAGGCATCAGTGCCATCTCGGCCGCACACCCTTCCCAGCGCCCAGTCGTGCTAAGGACCCACTGATGGAAGTCGAGATGTCCCAAATACCCTCTCAAGTGGGCAAACCACGTGAACGAGCCACAGAGACACACAGGTGTCTGGAAACCATGTGCAAATCCTGCCCCTGCAAGTCACTGGGCACAGAGACCATGGTGCAGGGTCAGCGCCGGGGGCAGGGGGCGGGGGTGGGGCTCAGGGTCAGCAGCGAAGGCTCGCGCCCGAGGCCCCTCTGCTCACCAGCACACAGACTCTGACACCAGGCCCGTGGCAGCACGTGTGCAGTGACACAGCCCCCTACACACGAGAAACGCCCTGGCGCCCTCAGCAGCAGCGGGGCCTGGGCCTGCTGGCAGTGACCCAGCAGACTCAGGGGCTGGACCCTGGGGGCGCATCTCCCCTCGTGCCTGGGAGCCCCGCCATGCAGGCAAGGACACAGCCCAGCTCTCAGGGCAGGTGCTCAGCACGGTGCCTGTCACCCCCCACCCCACCTCGCACACCAGCCAGCCCCGTCCTGGGGCTGAGGGAGGGAACACTGTGACGGCCTGCAGACCCAGAAGTCCCCTCCCCCACGACCGTGCCGGACAACGCAGGGCTCCTGGGCAGCCTGTCCTCCTTCCCTGCACCCAGACGGCTGGCGTGCGGGACAGAGCCGTCCCCGCTGGCACCACACAGCAGCCCTCAACTCCACCCCGTTCCCAGGGCCGAGCAGAGCAGCCTCAGAGCAAGTGTGCCACCAGAGCAGCGTGCACCTGACCAACCCCGGATTCAACAGTCACCTGTGGGGACGCTGGTCTGCTCTCCCTTATTTCAGTGCCCCAAACATCAAGCACTGAGATGTTTCACGCCCACCTCGCTTCAGGAGAGCAGAGCAACTGGACAAACCGAGACCAGGCGAGGAGGAGGTGAAGCCTCCTGGACCCGACCTCTGGTCGCAGGTGTTCTGACTGGCAAGGGCCAGGCCACGCTGGTCCCCAACATCTGTCCTCCGGGCACGACAAGGAAGAATCGCTTTTAATGGAACGTATTTGAGGGCCACCCGCCCTGCCCAATGGCTCTCCCACAGCTCAGTGTGGGACAGGCCGGGTAAGAGGATGGGCAGAGACCTATGACCCTGACCCAGGACGACACTCAGACACGTTGACAGGACGAGTGTCCTATCAACACTCATTGGACGATAACCCAATGAGAGCCCCTGGAGCACTTCCTGCTTCACGGCCACGGTCTCCCACACTGTCACTGCCAGTCGTGGCCCTGACCCTGATCTTAGGCCCCAGGGCGGAACAGCGACTTGTGACTGGAGAAGTGCTGCCAGGGCCGCGCCAGCCGGCCTCCCTGGGGCTTCCGGGAGCATAGACACTGATGACAAGCACTGGGCACACCCCAGTCAACCTACACAGCAGTCTGCCGTCCTCCCTCTAAGACGTGCCCGTCCCACTGCGCACTGTGACAAACAGGAATTACCGATGGCCGGGAAGTTCTTCCTGTACGTGAACCACAGTCTCGATGCCACATCGGATAAGATCTCATCCTTTTCTAGAAAACATTTAAAAGAAGAAAACACGTACACACAGCCTGAAGTACCACGTCGCGTGTACCAGAAACTTAGCAGGAGACTACCGCCCCCACAGCACGGTTTGGGAGCCCGAGCACCGGGTGCGGCGGCTCCGGCACGGCTGGTACCTGTGAAGACACTGTATTTTCTGCCCAGTATCCAGACAGGCTCCGAGGTCTCCGGGAAATCTTCAAACTCGGCAAACCGGAGTGTGTCGTAGGTCAGAGTAGCTATTGAAATTAAAGACACACATCGATCAAATTTTCATAATTTCATAAAATAGCACCACGATCACTTATTGCTTTTCTGTATAAAAAACTCACGTAGAATTCCGCATCTCAAGGTCACCCAACAATTGCAACTGACGGAGCACACACACAGGCCTGGCAGCTCTCAGAGAGGTGCGGGGAGGAGGCTGCCAGACCCGCCAGAGTCAGTGCCTGCAGAGACCAGGGTGGGAGACCACCTGGGGCCAGGCCCAGGGGAGAAAGTAAACACAAAAACAAAGACACAAAAAACGAAGCCACCTAATTTAAACACCCCCTTTACAACTAAGATGTTTAAACCCTAAAGGACTACAGTAAAACGGAACCACGCCTTCAGTTTGGGTGCTGGGTGCCAGGCTGGCGGCAGTGGACTGGGGCGGGGGAGGGAGGCTTCCACCGCCCTCCCAGGTTCACCAGACACACTGGGGAGCACTGGCCCGGGGCCACGGCGAAGGCAGATGCTTCAAGGGCCAGAAACCCCAGCCCTCCCCAGCAACTGGGGCTCCAGGCCACCGCAGGTTTCTCGGTAGGGAGCAGTTAGCAGCAGGGGGCAGGGCACCACCTCCTGGGTGGGGCACTAGGCTCCAGAAATGGAGAGCATGGGCCCCTGCAGGTCCGAATGCCAAGAGGCCTGGAGCCAAGGCCTGTGCCTGCTCTTCGGTGAGGCCCCCAGGTGGGCACAGCCGACAGCCTCCACCATCTGCACCCCACTTTCACAGGAAGTATGCGGAGCATGGGGTCTAACTACCACACTGACAAGACCCGAGCCCCACCTCATTTCCAGGGTCCCTCCTGTCCACGGAGCCCTGGCTGAGGGAACTGGGCCTTGCACCAAGCCCCCACGCCTGCGAGGCGGGTGCTCCAAGCGCGCTTCGGGTGCCCTGCCCCTGCAGCCGCACCTCAGAGGGCCCTGACACACAGCTCTCCCCGCCGCCTCTCCAGCTCCCGCAGGGCCTGGCCACCACATCCTTCATCTGCAACCTCACAGGGTGCTTGGGAAACTGATGGCACCAGACGAGTTTCTCCCAGATCTTTTTTTAAATTTTTTTCCTTAAGATTTTATTTGTTTTATCAGGGGAAGGAAGGAGGAAAGAGATGGAGGGAAACATCACTGTGTGGTCGCCTCTTGTGCACCCCCTACTGGGGACCTGGCCCACAACCCAGGCCTGTGCCCTGACGGGGAATCGAACAGGTGACCCTTAGGTTCGCAGGCCTGCGCTCAATCCACTGAGCCACACCAGCCCAGTCTCCCGGATCTTAATTTACTTCTTGACAATAGCTCCACTTTTCGGTAAAAATGACATACATTATTTATTCTCTTTTAAAAACAAAAGAAAAAAAGAGAAGAGGGAAGGGAAGGAAAAAAACTACAAAGATGCTGTGAGAAGTCACCTGCAGCCTGACACCCGGCAATGGCTGTCCCTCTGGATGGCTTTCTGCACAAACCCGTGAATGGGGCCCCAGCACACCTGAGGGTTCCTCGCCCATTCTTCTCAACGAGACGGCCAGTCCCCAGAATCATAGCTCCCTCGATGCCTCGTGTCTCACCAGGTACGTGGCACGGGTGCCCACGCCACAAGGGACTCAGGGCCGTGGTGGGTGGGCCTGTTGCCGGCCAGCATCTGCTGGTCCTTCTGTGCTGGGCACAGCCCCAGGGAGAGGCAGGGCAGAGCGCTGGCACCAGGTGGCCAGGCGCTCACAGGCTGCAGGCTCCCAAGCCACTCACAGTGCCTCTGGGGGTGGCAATCCCCTCACCCATACCACGGGGAAAACAACAGGCTGTCCTCACCTCACGGCCACGCAGGGACCCTCCCCAGGCAGCACGCAGGAGGCCGCAGACAGAAGGGCTCCAAGGTCAGCAGCATCACAGGGGTGAGAACTACAGGCTTAAAGGAAAGCACTTTGCTCTACAGAACCTGAACCAGCAGAGCCTCCATCCACAGGGCCGGGAAAGCAGCGTGTGGACCCGTCAGGTCCTCAGCCACAGAGGCTGGCATGCGTGATGCCGAGTGCTCGGGCTGTAGGGGCCCAGACCCAGCTCTGCCTTCTCAGGGTCCCAGGAGTCCTGCGCTCCCAGAGCAACCCCTGCTGCCCAGGGGGCCCCGGCATGACAGCAGATCTGGGCCTCACGGCTCCACTCTCGCCTGTCTCTGGAGTCTGTGTCCATGGTCAGTGCCAACCGGGCTGGTCAGTGATGGGAACAAACAACGTGACATCAAGCTTGTCTCTGCCCTCCTACAAAGGGCTGCCTGTCTCTGCACGGGGCTGTGAGAACTGAGTCGGGATGAATGTCAAGTCCACCTTCTCAGGGAGCTGACGACGCTCCCTGCCTGTGCTGCCCCCACAGCATCCCCACGCCCTCGGCCAGCACCGTCTCCCATGCCCGGCCCGCCTTCCGAGGCACGCAGACTCAACGCACAGTGTCCTGTCAAGGAGGAGGATGCCGACGACACCTGTCTGATCTCCACCGACTGTGACCCTCACCCTGCTGGAGCTGGGACATGCTCCTGGTGTCCGAGGCCTCCCAAGAGGCAGTGGCTACCTGTCTCCAAGACACGGGTGGGCTCTGGGCTCTCGGGCGAATAGCTCCGCTGTGGCCAGTGGCTCACGTCCAAGGGTCACAATGCCACTGACAAGTCTGTGGTGTCACTCTGGCCCCTGAGACACTCCTCAGAGAGCTGGCTTCCCGCACAAAGAAAATGATGGGAAGGAAGGGAAAGGTTCACTCTAAAAGGGGGAGTGACAGGTGACAAGACCTGGGCAGCTTTGAAGTTGAGGTGTTTTATCACAAGAGTGGCAAAATGCAAAGCAAGCATATTTCTTAGGTTTATTAGCAAAACTTACAGGCAACCAAGCCAACTTCAGAGAGAGAGCAGTGAGAGATGTTCTATGAAGTTTTAACACGTCGCTGGGTGTCCCTCCCTAACTGAGAAAATTACAGGCTTCAGACTCTTTGCCATGGGAGCCAAACGCCAGCTGGGAGACCAGGCACTCCCAGGGAGCAGAGCTCGAGACCACTCGCAGGGGTCCACGTGGACGGGCGCGAGGCTCTGGCGATGGGCCGAGCACCCAGCGGTGGTCTCCAGTCTCTCCACTCCCATGCGTACCATGTCAGGTCTCGTGGTCACTCTGCTCTCAGACGGGCCAGCAGCCCCTGCCTGCCTCCCGGAGACGGCCTACTCATTTCAGTCCACGGCCACACTATAACGTCACCCTCTTTCCACACAATGTCACATTGTTTATGAAGCAGTCCCATACTTCACGAGGTCAAGGGCTCCAACCTCGAAAAGAGCCCAGTCCCTGGACTCCCCAGTCTGGACCTGAATCTGACAGGAGATGACATGCAGGAGAGGCCAGGTGCAGAGGCATCTCCCAGTGTACGACAGAGGCCCTTTGAGAAGCACCGTCCCCGCCTGGTGCCCAGAGTGCTAGACGCCTGACCTTCCACGTCTTCCCTGGGATACTCCTGATCACGCCCGGAAGAGGATGCGGAAAGCCCTTTATTAGCATCCTGACTCCATCAGAAAACAGCTCACCCTAACTTCATTACTCTGACAGAGAACAGGTCCTCGTACTCATGTAGTGCAACCGACTTCTCTGCCCGCGGCACCAATCACACAGTGGCTTGCCCAGAGAGAAGCACAAGACATCTGACCACTGGGTTTCTCTGAGAGCGCATCGCAGCGCATCAGGGGTATTTCCCCAAAGACCTCTGTATTCTGAAATCTGAAAGATCACCCTTCGTAAACAAAGTCTAAAGAAGGGGTCTCCCTTTCCTTTAGAAGACGCTCCTTTTCTTTTTTGAAGATTTTAATTTATTCTTAGAAAGAGGGGGAGGGAGAGAAACTTTGATGTGAGAGAGAACCATCGATCGGTTGCCTCCTGCATGCGCCCCAACCAGGGACTGAACCCACAACCCAGGTGTGTGCCCTGACTGGGAATCAAACTTGCAAACTTTTGCTTTGTGGGACAACGTCCAACCCACTGAGCCACACTGGTGAGGGTCAGAAAATACTTGTTTAGAATAATAGGCTTGCAAGCAGCTTTTTAAAAAAAAATCCCAAATACTGCCCTGATTGTTGTGGCTCAGTGGACTGAGTGCCGGCGGCCTGAGACCCCACCAAGGGTTGCTGGTTTGATTCCCAGACAGGGCACGTGCCTGGGTTGCGGGCCCCCAGTAGGGGGTGCAGGAGAGGCAACCACACACTGATGTTTCTCTCCCTTTGTCCCTCCCTTCCCCTCTCTAAAAATAAGTAAAAACCTTAAAATCCCAAATACTTTGTTTGAAGATGCTGGTGGTTGACTTCAAGAAAAAGGAAGGGAGGGAGGGAAGGAGGGAGGGAAGAGAAGGGACAGAACCGTGAACTCGAGTGACGCCAGGAGACTAGAAAACACTGCTTCAGTGAACGCAGGAGCCAGACCTCCACACTAAACCTCACTGCGTGGCCTGAGCGGCGCTTCTAACTCGCCGACACTGCGTGCCGGCAGACCAGGTGTGTCTTACACACAACCTCTGCGACCGAAGTGCTTCTGGGACAGAAACACGCACGTTGTTCACTCACGTTTGTTCCTCCAACCGCCAACCACACACACCAAGACGCACCATGAGGCCCTGGAGATGCGAGCATGAGAGCCACTCTGGCTTCAAGGAACAGACAGCGTGGCCACTGAAGTGCTGGGCCTGCCGGGTCCTTGAACGGGAGTGAGCTTTGATGGGCAGCACTGGAAACCGGGGACGAAGACAGGCGGCCTGCGGTCTGCCTGCTGCGGCCTGCCTGGACTTCTGGGCACCGGCAGCCCCGGGCCACCCCTCCCGGGCTCCTTCTCTTTCCTCCCACACGCAGGCCCTCAGAGGCCTCACCCGAAGTGGCCTTCCGCACACTTGCATCTCCAGGCCAGGTCTACTCCCTGAGAGCCCAGGGCTCCCCAGATATCACAACGTGAATGTCTGACAGGCACCTCACAGTCAACACACACAGAGCCGGCTCCCAACAGCTCCCCACCAAGCAGGATACCCCCAAGTGTTCCCGTGCCATTTCTGAGCTCAGGCCACACACCACGGCACCATCTTAACTCCCTCCCCTCCAGCCACACCACTCACAGCGTCCGGTCCACACACAGCCCTATCGTCTCAACAGTCAGCATACCCAGGATTCAGCCTCCTCTCCCAACCCTGACCCTGCCATGCAGCAGCTCCCCTGGCTCACTTCAACAGCCTCTTAGCTGGCCTCCTGCTGCTGCCCTGCCTCTCTTTAGCAAATTTTTAACAGAGCAGCCAGAGCGAGGCTGCTGCACACACTTCCATTCTCATTACGCCTCCTCTCAAACCTTCCAGAGGGCCACCATCTCCTTCAGGATAAACATGCACTCAGGTCCACGACCCAGCAAGGCCCCACGCTCGGGCCCGAGGCACCTGTCTCCAGCTCCTGCTCCTCCCAGCCCACCCGCTGCATCCTGGCCACGCTGCCTGCTCGCTGCTCCTTGCACACCACCTGCCCTTCCTTCTGCACTGCTCTGGGTCTCGGTCAAACTTACCTCCGCGTGAGACCTTCCCTGGGCATGCTGGCACCAAGTTCGATCCCGCCCCGCCAGACCCACATCACTTTCTCATGACACGTGCTGCTGGTGTCACATCTGGAATGTCAGGCAGGGCACGGTTTTCGTTTATTTTGTTCACCTCTCTACTCCTAAGGTCCAGAACAATGCCCCACACAAACCTCCCGCACAATAACAAATGTAGTTTACAGAACGGATGACTAGGAGAACAATCGGGAATCTCGTAACACTTGGCCAAGGAAGGCAGGCTCTGTAAGGCCCCTGGGGGTCAGGGCGGGGCCATTAGTCACCCCTACGAAGATGTGTACGGCCAGAAGAAAACTCCCCACCACACCCTGCAAACGCTGCATGTCCTTTTATCAGCATCAACACAGGCCTCCAAACGCAAACGCTATCATCGCCTGTCTACTCCTAACTTTAACGTGACAATTTTCACATCTGAGATAACAGGACCGATGTTAAACTGTCTTCCACCTTAACCAAGTCTCTCACATGGATGACTTTTGGTATCAAGCATAATAACTTAAAAGAAAGTGGAAAAAAATTAAAGAAAGTGGCCAAGCAAATAATGCTATCCCTTCACTACCCCACGCCCCAGCAAACGGTATGAAAGTGTCTGATACTTTTTATTTTTCAAACTAACTTCACAAAAAATACGTGTGGTTAACAGGATGAGAATCAGGGCTAATGTTTCTTCCAGCCACCCAACATTTAAGCGAAAAATGCCACAAATCACTGAAATACATCTACTTTACAGTTTGCACACTGAGACTTAAATAAATATATGTTACAGCTAGCAGGAAAAGAAAAACAAAGCAGAAACGATGTGACAGGTGGAATTAACCCAGATGAAAGTCTTCAGGGGGCGGTGCGGGGTAGTACTTGAAGGCAAGACACTCCCCACGGAAATTAAAGAATTAAAACTGCCGTGGGATGAAAAAAGCGCGGAGGTAGAAATGCTTTCCAGGCTACTGGACAAAGATTCAAAATACCTTGCCAGCAAAAACTAAGCAGCAGAAGCATGATGAGCTAGGCGGAAACACCACATGCACATATGTTCACGTATGTACACACCCCTACTTTGTACAAGAACTCCCAAAAGTTAAGATAGGAGATGGCTTCGCATTCTATCTTCCATCACAGAAAAAATCATCTATTGGCAACTGAATAAAAACCAAAACAGGGTACGGTGTAGAGTACTGTCTCTCGCCTCCAGCCTACCAACCTAACTTCAAAAAGTTAAACAGTTTTCACTTCACAACCCTAGCGGGGCGGAGGCAATAGCTTTCCAAGACCGCCGTTTCAGGACCCAGCTCCGCCCGAGGCCCTAGCGGCAACCAGCCCCTCCCTACCACCCCCAGAGCCGCGCTGCCCCTTCTCCTCCGGGCCGGCCCTGGGCATGACGGGGCGGTCACCTGGGCGCTGCAGCGAACTGGACGAGCGCCGAGACCCGCAAACACGGGAGTGTCAGACCCGAAGCGGCCTCCCCACGGACACCGCCCCTGCCCGTTCCACCTGGGGCCGCACCCCGCCCACCCGCCTCCCCGTGCCCAGGCCGCTCGGGGAGAATCCCCAGCGACCGAGGGACCAGACAAGCGCCGTCCGCGGGTCCCTGACGTCCCGGCAGGCCCTTACCTGCGTCCATCTTCCCTCTCCGGCCGCCCACTGAGCGCCGTGTCGCTCCGACGGGACCGCAGCGCGACGCGACGGGCCGCCTCCAGGGCCAATCAGGGGCGCGGGCGGAGCCGGAAGTACGCGCGAAAGTGCGTCTGTCGCCATTTTGACGTACGGCGGGGCCGGACACGAAGGATCGAACTCGCGCTGTCCGCACCCCAGCGGCCTCTGGCGCGCGTCACGAAAACCCCAGCAGTGACCCCCCAGGGCGGCGGAAGCAGGCGAAGGCGGGCAGCGAAGCCTAGGAGCGAACGCGTCAGGCCGCCCCGATCCCGGACCCGCCAGCGCGGCCATCTTGCGGTACGGACCGGATTGACACGCCATGACTCCGTACACTGCGGCCGGCCCGGGCGCCCCTGCCCAACCCCGACGCCACTCGCGGCGGGCAGCGTCCCGCCGGGTGCCTGCAACCAGGGGCGCGCCGGAGGCCGACGGTGGGCCGCGGGAGGCGGAGAGGCGGGCGCCGCCATCTTGCCGTACGGCGCCGCGGGGGCCGGCTCCCACGTCCCGCAGCCGTGTCGCCGCGCGCCTCCCCTCGGGGCGGTCCCGCTCCGGGCTCGGCGCGACGAGGCAAGGGCCGGAGCCTGGTGGCGGCGCGGCGGCCCGAGGCCCGAGATGGTGATCTGCTGCGCGGCCACGAACTGCTCCAACCGGCAGGGCAAAGGAGAGAAGCGTGCGGTCTCCTTCCACAGGTAACCGGGCCCAGCCCTCCGCCCGCTCGGCCCGGCCACGCCCCCGCCCGGCCGGGCCCGGCGCCGGGGAAACTGAGGCCGCGCGGCCCGGCCCGAGGGGGAATGTCCGGCGCCGGGCCTCGGGGCCGGTCTTATGAGTGAGTCAGCGCTCGGCGCTGTGTGACCTTGGCCGGGACCGCCGTCTCTGGGCCGGACATCTCGGTCACCGCGGCCAGCGGTGCTCACTTCGTGGCCACCGCACGGCCACCAGCGCCCGCCGGGTTCCACCCCGAGGCCAGCGACACTCATCATTCGCGCACCCTTCGGCCCCTTGGCTGCCACCCCACGGCTGGCGGGAGGCCGTTCCGCAGCCACCTGGCGACCACCCCGTGGCCTCACCTCTCTTGCCCCTACTCCGTAGCCGCCACACTCCATTGATTCGGGGTGGCGCCGCTGGTTTCCAGAAGCCGTGCATTCCGGAAACCTCTTCCTTAGGTCGGTCACTTGTCCTCTGCGAATGGCTGTGGCTTATCTGCCGTTTTGATCGCAGGGAGGCTACTTTGATCTTTGCCATCGGGAATGTGGCGAAGCAAACGCGCTTTATACCTCGTGAATTAACACGCGCCGCAGGCGCTCTGTTTCTGGAAGGGTCCCCGGTGCCGGGACGGAAAGGTAGCTGTGCCCCCGGCGGTGAGGCGAGTACCTGGAGGGGCCCGACTGCCTCCTGCTCTGGAGTGGCGGCGCTTCCTGGCCGGCTCCCTTTCGAGGCTGCGGGGCGCTTGGCTCTGCCGAGGGTCTCTGCCAGCCGGCCAGTCCAGAGGCCTCTGGAGCCCCCATAGGCGCAGGAGGCCTCACAACAATGAACTGAAGGGTGTCAGGGTTTCGTTTTGAAAGACCGGAGGTACAACGTTATTTATGGTCTTAACTAAGAGTTTGCTGTGCTGCCCCCAGTCTTCCGTTGTCACTCTCCATCCACAGTAATACTAGGTATTTTGAGGCAGCCCCCATGCCTTCCTCCCAGTTTTCTTCAGAGCCTCTGGTCCCTCAAGTTTTGTTTCTGTTTCGACAATGAGGCACAGCCCTGCAGAGAAGGCTGCTGTTGGCGTTCATAACTGTCTAAGCTGGTGTGGGGCAAAGCTGTGGGAACTGAGCACCTTCAGGAAGTTTAGAAGGTCACGTCCAGGAGGACTTCCTGAGCAGTGAGGTTCTGCCCCCAGGTCCTGGTCCACAGCTCTCAGATGTGTTACCAACCTCGGCTGACCTGCGAGGGAACAAATGGCCCCATGGCGCAGTTTGGTCAGGGTTTTCTCAGTGCAGGTCTTGCCTTAATGAAAAGGGATTAGTAAGTGTCTTGCTCAGTGTCTTCCTGGGACCAGGAGTGTAGTGGGAGCACAAAACTAAACATTTGAGTCTGACCCCCTGAGAACTGATCTCCCATCCTCACGTTGCTTGAGTCACTGCTAGGGCCACACAGAGCTTTGGCCGACACCTGGTCTGGCTTCTCAACAGGGAGACCAGCCATCTCACTTCTAGCACCCAAAGTCACTCATCTCAGGTACACCTTCAGGGTGGCTTAGCTGTGTGTGACCTTCTAGGAACTACTTCCGGGGCTTCCCGGAGCTCTTCCTGCTGTCTAGACGCCATCCTGTGCTTCTCTGAGCATTCTGGAAGGAGATGTCTGCCTCCATTCCTACCTGCCCTGCGACCGTAGGCTCCTTCAGAGTAAACAGCAAGTCTTCCGTCTTTCCATTCCGGTAGGAACTTGCTTGCAATGCACTGCATTCCTGCAGTGTTTACCAGATTCTTAAATGGTAAAGTCGATACAGGTTTGGGTGTTTGCAGAAACACTCGCCTTGGTTTTGCAGTTGATCATGTTAGGGGGAGACACGCAATTCTCTCTCTAACTGCTCTGTCTGTTGTCCTGCAGATTCCCCCTAAAGGACTCAAAGCGTCTGATCCAGTGGTTAAAAGCTGTTCAGAGAGATAACTGGACCCCCACTAAGTATTCTTTCCTCTGTAGTGAACATTTCACCAAAGACAGTTTCTCCAAAAGGCTGGAGGATCAACACCGCCTACTCAAGCCCACAGCCGTGCCCTCCATCTTCCACCTGACTGAGAAGAAGAGGGGGTCTGGAGGCCATGGCCGCAGCAGGAGAAAGGACACCAGAAAGGCCTCGGGGGGCCTGAGGGGACAAGCAAGTGACGCCGATGGGAAAGGAACTGCAGGTTCCCCGTCGTCCCTGAGTGAGAACCTGATGGCCAAGTCAGAGTCCCGCAAGCTGAAGCGGGCTGCCCTGCAGGGTGAAGCCGCCAGTCCGGAGCGGGCACGGCAGGCTACACAGGGACCTCCAGGCAACACTCTGGCCACGACAGCGCCAGGCAGCCAGGCAGAAGCAGATGGGTTGGCGTGCAGTGCTGGCGATGAGAGCGGTACCACCCCTGATGAGGGCCTGGTGGACAAAAGTGGCATTTCCATGGATGACTTTTCCCCCCCAGGATCTGGGGCCTGCAAATTCATCGGCTCACTTCATTCTTACAGTTTCTCCTCCAGGCACACTCGGGAGAGGCCTCCTGTCCCCCGGGAGCCTGTGGACCGGAAGAGGCTGAAGAGAGACATGGAGCCCGGCTGCAGCGGGACCAGCCTGGGGCCCGACAAGGGCTTGGCCCAGAGCCCCCCAAGTTCATCTCTGACAGCAACGCCACAGAAACCCTCCCAGAGCCCCTCCGCCCCGCCAACAGACGTCACCCCGAAGCCGGCTGCGGAGGCTGTGCAGAGCGAGCACAGCGACGCCAGCCCCATGTCCATCAATGAGGTCATCCTGTCGGCGTCGGGGGCCTGCAAGCTCATCGACTCTCTGCACTCCTATTGCTTCTCGGCGCGCCAGAACCGGAGCCGGGCGTGCTGCCTGCGGGAGCAGGTGGAGAAGAAGAACGGGGAGCTCAGGAGCCTGCGACAGCGTGTCAGCCGCTCTGACAGCCAGGTGCGCAAGCTACAGGAGAAGCTGGACAAGCTGCAGAGAGGGAGTGCGCCGCGCCCCGGCAGCCTGCCGGCCCCCGGCCGCGGTCAGTACCTGCCTCGGGCTCCCACTGCCCGTTCCTTAGGGGTCTTGCTCTGCTGCGGCTCTGGTAGTAGCTGGACCCTGTAGGCAGGGCCCAGGTCAGACAGTTGACCCCAGCAGCCAGAAGGCCTCTTTTTGTGGGGTCAGCTCCTCAGTGAGTGGGCCCCCGATACTTAGTTGTCACCTTGGACAGGGTAAGATCAGCGCCTGCTGTGTGCCTCACAGACTAGATTCCGGGGGCGGGGGGTCTACGTGGAAAGGTAGACAGACAGAAAACCGTTAGGAGACTCAGAGTCACGGAGAGGGTCTTTCGATTCACATTTTCACGAACACCCTTGGAGTTAAGTCATTTTGAACATTAGAAATGACAACAAGATTTTAAACATTTCATCAAGTAGAATACATTCTGTAAAAGTTGCAACACTACAGAAACATACAGGTGAAAGTTCCCTTCTCCCCCTCCCCCAGCTTTCATTCCTGTTGGTGTTAAAATGCGGTGTGTGATCTGTTAGGTTATTCCCTCTGCTGCGCCTACATGTCTTTGTGCCTGTACAAAAAGGTCGGGTATGTTTTCCATGTGGTTATTGAATCTTTTCCTGCTTTCCCCCCTTTGACTGTTTAACACTTCCAATAGTTGGTTTCCAGGTAGTTTCTACATATTGACGATGGGATCTTTTCTTCTTTTAATCCTCAACCGAGGACATTTTTCATTGCTTTTAGAGAGAGGAAGGGAGAGAGAGAAAAGTTGACGTGAGAGAAGCATGGGTTGGTTGCCTCCCATACACACCTGGCCTGGGTATCAAAGCCACGCCCTTTCGGTTCTGGGATGATGCTCCCTCCAGCCAGCTGAGCCACCAGGCCGGGGCCCGGGGAGGAGCCTTTGCTTGCTGCAGATAGGTGATACGTTTCCCGGCCACACCATGCATTCGGTCTGGGTCAGCTTGTCTCCGGAGATGCAGCTAGCGCTTCAGGAGGGAAGAGTCTCTCGCGATAGGCCGCCCAGGCCCTCCTGGACCCCAGGGCAGCCACTGCAGCCTAGCCCGGAGCCGCCCCATGCGTTTCTCGGCGCCCTCTCAGGGCAAAGCCGTCCAGGTGAGCGCCACTGATGCCCAGGCCAGAATGACCCACTGGCTTCTCCTGTCCCTTTTAAGCTGTTTTTTGTAGTTTCTTGAAGTACTTTTTGGTCACTTTTTCTGTTCCCCTTGGTCAGGTGTCCCAAAGTTTGTTACTGTTGCAGGTCTTTCCAAACAGCCAGCCTTCCACTCCATTAGTCAGGCCTGCCGTTGTTGTTTCTGTCTCATTTACCTCTCACTTCTTTCTGCCTGTCTTCAGTTTCATTTTGCGGTGCTTCTGGCTCCTGGGCAGGGAAGCATAGCTTACTCATGTGCGTGCCTGTTTCCTGAAGCCTGGGGTTGAGGCTCAGCCCTTCCTCCGTCCGGGAGCCCCTGGGTGTGGGTCGGCCTGGTGCCGCTCCTGCTGCTGCCCACTCCCGAGTCCTTCCCAGCTTCAGCTGCCAGCCGCTTTAACCCAGATTCGTTAGAGGGGAGTTGACGGTGTTTCGAGTGGGAAGATTGGGGAGGGGAGCTAATTTATTTGTAACTATTTAAAAATTTTATTGCTTTAAGTTCCAGTAATGTGGCCTCTTAATCTTAAAGAGAGCTGCTTTTTAGAATCTTTGGAGATTTCTCTGTGGCTTAATCCAGTGGGGTTTTTTTGTTTGTTTGTTTTTGTCTCATTGTGGTCTGAGAAGAAGTCGACAGATCTGTTTCCTTCTCTGCCCAGTGCTGCTTTTTAATTCAAGGCCATGCTGTTGGAGGTATATGCCCCCGACAGTTACCCACACGGAAAACCCTTCGTGTCCCGTTTAAAGTCTTACTGCTTAATCTCCTTATTTCCAATCCCTTTCCGTCGCTTTACTGTGTAGCTGTATTTTAATGCAGTCTGAGAGCCTTCGTCTTTTTGTGGTGATGGTCTGTCCACAGTTGTGGTTATGGGAAGGTGAGGGTGTGGGCCTGGCGGTGTGTCTTAGTTTACAGTCTGGTGAGCCTTCTTGTTCCCTTTCCTGCTCTTCAGTGGGTGTCTTTCCACTTGGAGAAACCTCAGCCGAGCCCATCGCCCAGTGAGTGCTGCGCCCTGCCCTCCCACCCTCTCCTCCTGGGCTGCCAGGGCCAGACCCGCTGTGGTCTTGGTGCCACGTTCTCAGTGTCCCCTCCACACAACCCTAATTAGGTGTCGGTGCACCTTTTATTGGCTGTCTTATTCACCACTGCTTGCTGTGTCCGTATTTTTCCCTTTTGCAGGGGAGATACTCAGTGACTGTTCTGGAACTCGTATGACAGAACTTTTCAGAGGAACTGAGGATGAGACCCTCCTTAGGTGCTGATGCAGGGAGCCAGCGCCCACCCCTTAGGGTTTTGTGCGCACATCTGCCGTGGTACAGTGTTCAGAGGGGCTCAAGGCCACGGGACTGCTTGAGGTCAGCCGGAGAAACTGTAGCTGGGGACGGGCTGACGCCCAGCCTGGAGCAGGCCATGTTCACAGGTGTGCGACCCAAGAGGATCCAGAAAGGAGATGGGAAAAGGGGGGCATGGGCCACAGGCCGGGGTGGGTGGTGGTCGGAGCTTCCAAACAGGAGGGTGCCCCAAGATGTGGGAGCCTGAGGGAAGATGGTGTCCAGACAGGAGGCCTGCTGGGTTGAGTTGCATACAGCTTTAATCAGAGTGGACATAAGGTGACTGGACTCAGCCACATGGGGTCACTGGTGACCATAGTCTCCTTGGAGTGATGAGAGTAGAGCTGGATGTGGGGAGTGGGGGCAGGGATGAGGCATTTTAAGAGGTTTAGCCATGAAAGGGAGTCACAGAAGTGGATGGCAGCCAAAGGGAGTGTGGCTGCAGTGGAGACTTGTATCTGCAAGGTGGAAACAAGCTGGCAGGTGTCTGTGCTCAGGGGTGGAGAGGCCAAGCAGGAGCAGGCTGGGGGCCCTGGGCAGTGCTGGGCTGGGCTCTGGGAAGGGGAAGGGAGCATGGGACTGAGGCTGCTCTCATGGGCCAAAGTGCCCTCTGCGTCCGTGGGGTGCAGTGGCATAGGACTCCAGCGGCAGTGACAGAGAGAGGGGTACCCAGCTTGGTCCCCACGGCCGGCCCAGGGCTCCCACTGGATCTGTGGCCACTGCCTGCGGTCTTTCTTTGTCCTCCTCAGAACATCTCTCTTGGGGGCTCACAGTTCAGTGAGGACTTTGCCATCAACGAGGGGTCTACTGATCTTTGTGTGCAGGTTTCATGTTAAAGGGGCTGTGCATGTGTTTACTCACGTATCCTTGGCCAGTCCCTTTATTTTCGGACAGAGCAGCTGAGCCAGTGGGCCGTGGGTTCTCGGGCTCAGGGTTGGTCCCAGCTGCCCTCTGGAAAGCTGGGGCCGATCATCCTTCTCAGGACGTGGTGACCTGTCCTCAAGTGTGCCCTAACTCTGGGTGTCACGACAGTTGAAAGCCTGGGACAGTTGTATCAGGGCACGTTGGCATTTCTGGACCAGCGAGGGCGAGCACACTTCCCTGTCCACTGTTCTGTGTCACTTCCCTGCCTGCCGACGCCCCCCTTGCTGACCGCGTCCACACTGGGTGCTCTGAGAGAACACGCCTGTGCACTCTGCCACGTGCAAGTCAGCCATTTCCTCTGATCAACAGTTTCATGCTTGCTTCCAAAAGATTATTTATTTTTCTTGTTTTATGCATATAATTTTTTTTTATTCTCACCTAAGGACAATTTTTTCCTTGCTTTTTTAGAGAGAGGGGAAAGGCGAGACACACCCACACTGATGCAGTGAGAGAGGCGTCAGCGAGCCACCTTCCCCTGCAGACCCCAGCCCGGGCCTGCCCCTGCCCCGGGCCCTGACCGGGCGTCGGACCCACAGCCTTTGGGTTCGGGGTCAGCGCTCATCCAGCTGAGCCACACCAGCCAGGGCCTTATAATTCTTGAATAAACCTGGAGTTTTAAGAACTTTATTGTGGAAAGTCTTGAACTCAAACAGGAAAGTATAATAATCCCTCCATGTTCCCATCCTCAGGCTTCAGTGTTCACCCCATTTGATATTCTTGTTTCACCTATATTTCTGCTTACTCTCTATTTTCCATTGACTATTTTTTAATTAAATTTTCTTAGGAAAATTTCAGATTTCCAGAAAACTCAGCAAGCAGTTCAGAGACTTTCTCCTCCCCGTCCCGACTCTCCTCTGTTCGTCACGTCTCGCCTCCCCGCCTGTGCTGGGGGCTCGCTCACTGCACGCGGTGAGCCAGTGTGGCCGTCGTTAACCAAGTCTGTCATTTGCATTAAGGTTCACCCTGGTGTTTTGACAAACAGTCATCTTACGTGTCCAGCGTTCCAGTACTGGATCATACAGACCGGTCGAATGACCCCCAGGACCCCTGCTCTCCACCCCGCCCTCCCTCCATCCGTGCCCCGGCATTCAGGGACCTCTCCAGTGGCTCTGCACTTGGCCTTCCCTCGAAGGCCAAGCAGCGGAAGCACAGGGACGCTGGACTCCAGTGCGAGCTCTTCCGGGTTGGCTCCCTCCACTGAGCGCATGCGTTTAAGGCTCCTCTGTCTTTCTGTGGGGCGACGCCTCATTCCATCTTCTTCCTCGCTCACACTGAGCTGAAGCACACACAACA